>PVJI01031516.1:0-13074 GCA_004026765.1 Micronycteris hirsuta
AGACCACCCAGGCTGACCTCCCCCCACCCCAGACCACCCAGGCTGACCTCCCCCCACCCCAGACCACCCAGGCTGACCTTCCCCCGCCCCGACCACCCAGGCTGACCTTCCCAGCTCAGGACCTTTCTCACACCTGCAAGGTAAGGCACGTACAGATCTCGGGGGGCAGGGCGTGCACACCTTCTGGAGGGGGAAGGGACGCGATGTCTCACCTACCCCTGGCACCGAAGAGCTGAGTGTAGAGGACTCAGACTGTCTGTCCTTCCTGGGGGGAAAGCCAGGTGGACATGTGCTCGTGCTGGGTTCAGGTGTCATCATCACGTCCAACACCGAGGCCAGACACTTGTCAGCCGACTGGAAGGCCTGCGTGTGCTCTGCGAACACCGCTGTCGCACCAAATCGAAGAGCAGGCTTACCGCCCGGCCCGCCAGGAGCCGTGGGGCTGCCCGCCCGCCTGTCCTGGCGCTCCCGGGGGCTCCAGCTCGCATACTTGCTGTGGATTCTGTGGAATGCCGAGCTGTCTGCGCTCACGCCGAAGAAATGCAAAGCTCCCAGCCGGAGGGGGGCACACCCCCACTGAAGGGCTCAGGTGGAGCAGAGGTGAGGCAGTCCAGGTAGGGGGCTGGCTGCTTCAGGAAAGATCAAACAACTGTGTCTTCACAGAACAAGCTTTTGCCCCAGATAGAAATCTACCCCGGGAGTGAGCCAGGAGTCCAGCCCGCAGCTTCCGCAGACCTTCGGGGACTCGGCTCCTTCTAGCTGGTGCTTCCATCGCAAGGCGGTTCTGCTCACGTGCCGCTGCGGGTGGCCGGCCACTCGGGCACTTTGTGAGTCTGTGGGAAAGAGGAAGCAGAGGCCGGGCAGCTGCTTTCTGGGCAAGACCTACAGCTTGCACACACCCCTTCCCCTCACCTCGCAAGTGCCAGACCTGAGTCATATGCTCCACTCCTGCAGAGGCGGCCTGGACATGGAGACTCTGGTAAGGGGCTCACGCAAAAGGGGAGGGGAGCACGGGCCCTGGGGGCCCCTGCTGTCTCCTTTGGGGGGACTTGCGCCGTGGGACCACGCGGTGCGCCCAGAGGAAGGTGTGGGGCAGTAAGGGTCGCTGGGAGCCATCGGCGGTGCACACGGTGGATGGCGCGTGGTGTGGCCGCCCGGGTGACTTTTTGTTGGTGACAAGTGCAGGTTATTTGGGTCACTGAGACTTCATGGCCAAGACTGGGTCCCATGTTTTGTTCGTGCGTGTCAGCACACCTGTGTTCTTGTCCACAGACACACACACACACACACACACACACACACACACGTGTGGTCGGTACTGTTCCTGGAGGTTGCATCTCGGAGGCTGTGCGGGGGGGTTATGTGCTTTGTAATCTAGACGAGGAGAGTTTATGACGGCTTTCCTTCTTTACTAAACAAAGTGAGGTTCTCAAGGAGAGGGAGGCTGCCTGGCTCGCGCCGCTGAGGTCCCTGGCGGGGCACCGGGGGACTTGAGTTGAGTGAACCTGTTGAGGGCCGCAGACGTGCATGCCGTTTCTGCGGGAAGAGATTTGCCTGGGGAACTGCTAAGACGGACAGGACTGCCTTTTCTTTTTTTAACCATCTTGTGAAATTGGAGCTCAGCTTCGAGCCAGAGGAACTTGTTTGCTTTAGGTGTCTTATTCTGGGGAAGGCAGGATGGCCCCTTATCTCTTGGGTGACGGCTGGTCTGCTGCAGACCTCGGTGCCTGCTGCCCCTGAGTGGCCCTGCCCATGAGTGGGAGCCGCCCTGAACCTGCGTGTGGCCTGGGCTTCCTTCCCTGACGACTGGCACCGTGGCTGCCACAGCCCATGGCCAGACCTGGGCTTGGTCTCCAGCTGCCCACCTCCTCTTCTTACCCGTCCCTGGGTCTGCCCCTGCCCCCCATCCCAGCATCTGTCCTCACCGCTGCTCTTACCTGGGCTCCAGCGCCAGCCTGTGCCACGGAGAAAACCTGAGCAGCCGCCTCCTGTCTGGTCCGCCCTCTCCGAGGCCTCCCCGCACCCCAGCCCATTTCACCCCTGCGCAGCCAGCAGCCTGTGGAACGCAGACCCCCTGGTGCTGACCCTCTCCCCGCCTCCCGCCCGAGTCCAAGGTGAAGCCCAGAATCCTTAACGTAGATTGTGAGGCACCAAGTGTGGGCTGCCCTGTACCCACCGGCCTCTCTGCCTGCTGCCCTCCGCCCCAGCACGGTGTGTTCCAGGCACACGGGGCCGTTTCTGGCTCCTGGCCCGCGCTGCGTTTCCCTTCCTGTGCTGCGTGTGCGCTCGTCTCGCACCCCGGAGCGACCAGCTGCCACCTCTCCCGGGAAGCCTTCCAGGACCTCCGACTCGGGTTGCGTGCTCTCCCCAGGTGGTCCCCACTGCTTGTGTCCTACTGTCTTAGCGTCGCCTGTCCGTTTTCCTCTAACTGGACCGCGGGGCATGGCCCTTCACCCTGGGTCCCCGTTTTTTCTCCTTAGCATCCGAAGGCTCACCACCACCAGTGGCTGGTACCAAGAGCTTCCTCGGTGTGCTCAGGCCTGTACGGACGGATTCATCAGGCTCTCTCCAGCCTCGCGGGCGGTGCTGTGAGCATCCTCACTATGTAGGGTGGGCACAGCGCAGTTACTCTCTGTCCCCCGGGGGTGGGGGCTGGGTTTGGGCTAGACTTGGAGTTGATTTATACCCAGTTCTGAACCCTGAGCTGCCACGCTTCACTGCCTCCCAGATGTAGGTGTTCAGTGTACATTCGTGAAGTTTAATCTAGAGGAGTTTCTCCGCATTTTTGTCTTCCATTCAGTGAGTTTTGAAAAGGCCGGTGGCTGTTTTGCAGCGTGCCCTTCAGCTTCGATCTGCATCATTGCTCCTACATGATTGGGTGCGTGCAAAGCCCCCGGGCTGGAATTTTAGGTACGTGACACGGAGTCCTCAGTGCATCTTGTCAGGGATACACCAGGCTAATCTACCTCACCACTGGTGGTTGACGGATGTTTTTAACTCCTAACGGACCTACCTCTGAGGCCGATACGTTCTGGCTGTACCCCAAATGCACAGCCGCCCGTTTACAGCCTGCGGTATCCCTTAGGCACTCCCCACGCAGTGTGCGCTTTTTCATCCCAGCTGTGCAGCACGTTTTGAGGTACGGCCCTTTTGAAGTCCGTGGGTCTTGCTGACGTTCTGGACTGGCTTCAGACGTGCGCTGTTTGATCTAGACGGAACCTTGGGGTCTCTTCCCTCCTCTGGGTCCAGGTGGTGGGAAACAGCGCACTCCATCCAGGCGGTTTCTGTCCCGGCCGTGGCGCGGTTGGGGTTAGTGTTGAGAGCCCGGCTTTCACCGGCCGTCCTGTCTCCCCGGCTGTGGGTGGCTCTGCCCGCTGCCCACACATTCACTGCTCGGTGGCGCAGACTGGTGGCTGTGGCTGTATGGTTTCCAGTGGGGAGGGTGTTGTGATTGTGTATTTCCTATGAACTAAACTTCTGACTGTGCCTCTCCTGACTTTTCTTTAAAAAAAAAAAAAAAAAAAAAGGCAAAACAAAGAGGCAGCAGGAAGTTGGCTGGTTGCTCCTCGAGGGTCATTCTTTACAAGGGGCCTTTGTGGGCGTTCTTTTCAGTTCTTATCAACCGCAGCTGGGCGGTGAGGCTCTTTGCTGGATCGGAAACATTTAGAGTCATTTAACTTGGGAACTAAGAGTATTTTTAATTTTCCTATTTAACTGGCATGGTCGTCCTAACAAGAGGGCATCTAGTTGATGGAAATTTCCACCCAAGGAAATTTTTACGTTGTCTCTTTTCACGGATGCTGGAGTTTGTTTGCTGACCAGGGCTGTCTTCGGACGAGTCCATTTGGCTCGATAGGAAGAGTGACTTGCTGCCGTCACAGTTATTCTAGAACGCAGTCGCGGTCCGGGATGTAGTTTACTCACATCCGTAGCTTGGGGACAGAATTGTGTTTTAGATTTTAAGCTGAGCCCACAGATTAATATTATGTGTCTAGAGGAAGATAGAACCGGCCCGGTGATGGTTTGGCTTTTGCCTTGCAGAGCTCAAATTTAATGAAACGCCAGCTTAAAATATCGCCCCGCGTGGCGGGGGCGAGAGACGCCACGCCCGTGACTCCCCGCCACGCAGGTCGGCGTCCTCCGCATTCCTTCGGGCTCGGCCAGGGCCCTGGCGACGCGCGGTCGCTCAGTGGCCGACTGTGGACCGACCGGGTGCACAGCCTTTTGGGGCGGGGAGGTCCCGGGAGGCCCGGCGGAGTGAGCCCGTGAACGGGCAAGTGAGTGAGTGAGCTGGACTCCCCTTAGTGTGCGGCACGGCACGCACGTGACCCTGGGAAGCGCGGAGACCTTTCCGGAAGCTCGTGGGCGGGGCTGTGGCTGGAAGGCGCCCGTCCGTCACGCCCCCTGGCACGGCTGGCCCACTTCCGGGGGGAGCAGGCGCCTGCGCTGCTGTGCAGCCCCCTCGTGCTGCTTGGGTCTCGGGGGACCAAACAAGGAAAATCAAACGTGGCGTTGGTGTTCAGAAAGCGGGTGGCCCTCCCGTGCCCAGACAAGTCATTTTGGTTCTTGGCTTGCAACAAAATTGAGGACAGATATACTCAAATAGTCATCTGATCGATACCAATAATATTGATAAGCGGCGATGGTGTTACCCCCCAGAGGACCTGGCCCGGGCGGGTCCGCCTGGAGCCACGTGCCGTGTGTGGGCTTCTGACTTGGGCAGGAAAAATCTCACCACACGAGTCCAGGTGGCTGTGCGGGTACGTTTATTAGAGCTGGGGACAGTGACACAGAGCTCAACATAGAAGAAGCAGCAGAAGAGCCCCGGGGGCTGCCTTGGCTCACTGGGATCAGAGGAAAGGGGGCTTTGGGGATGGGTTCCGGGGGGTGAGCCCGGGACGAGCTGCCACTGCCCGCTGCTGGCCTGGTGGCTGGTCTCATGGGGCCTTGGAGGTGAGGAGGCGCAGCCTGTGGGGGCGGGGGGGGGGTGGAGGGGCGCAGTCCTGCTCTTGTCTGGAGTTCTAGGGGAGGTCTCGGGGGAGAGGGTGGTTTCAGCAGGACAGTCACCAGTTTTTCGGGTGGTTCCGCTGATTGGCCAGCCCCAGGGCAGGGTCTCATCCGTCACCGTGGCTGGTCCTGGGGTAGCCCGCCTGGTTTTGCTGCTTTTCTGGGCCTGGAGCTGACACACAGCCGAGGCCTGGACGTCATCCCCAGGGAGGTGGCCGTCTGCGTCTGGCTGTGAGTTGCTTGGCCAGTCCGTTCAGCTACCTGGCTCAGTTTCCCTGTTCCACTGTCCTGGCCTGTCTCAGGGTTCATACCCAGTTTATTGGCAGGGAAGCAGATACAGTGATCGGTATGTGATTTTCCACCATAAAAATATATTAAGATTAAAATTCTGTTGGGATCTGGAAAAGACAGATGACTTCAAGAAGAAAACGGTAAAAACAAAATGATGTAAGACTGAAGAGGAGCTTTTTCTTTTCTTTTTTTTTCTTTTTAAAATGAGTAGTGTTTTTCAAATTCTGTGTCATTTAGTGAGCTTTTAGCAGTGTAAGAGATTCACAGTTTCACTTACAGATGTGGTATTGATACCAAGTCATCATTTAAACATGACTTGGAAGCTCGTGGCCAGGAGAAATGAGTGAGCTTTAGACCTGAGACGGGGCACACAGAAGGACTAGTTCAGTGGGCAAGGAGATATGACCTTGGGGGAGAGATGACCTTGGCTTTGGACCTGTGAGTCGGCGGTTCCATGCTGGAGGCCTGCGGAAGCGGGGGGCTCTGTGCGGTTCACTGCTTGCCCCCGTTTGCCAGACCCCTGCCTGATCCAAAGGCAGCCCTGAGCGAGGATTTGTCGGGTGGATGGGTGGGAGTCATCCTGGCGGTCTTCCAGAGCAGAGGTCGCCGGTCTGCCCCTTGGCCCGTTCGTTCACTAGGGGCCTTGCTCGCTCATGTTTCCTGTTTCCTTTCTCCCCGGGCCGTAGGGGCACAGACAATGGCCAGGAAGCACAGGACATACATCTTCCTTAGTATTTCACATCCCGAGACCAAAATACTACCTTGCCCTCCAGTCCTTATCTTTTCCCATTGTGATCCCTCCCCCCCCCCCCAGCGCTGTGGGGTAGGGCGGTCTCTGGGCAGAATGGGCTGTGGGGTAGGGCGGTCTCTGGGCAGAATGGGCTGTGGGGTAGGGCGGTCTCTGGGCAGAATGGCTTCGTTGTGTTTTCTGGCTCTCCGACCCGTTCCATTTGCTCTCAGTGAGAGTGACAGGTGATGGGGCATTTGCACCGCAGCCCTTCCGCTCTGTCTGCTTGGGGTCACCTGGCCAACGGTTATGGCTGGGCCATCACAAAACCACTAATAATATTGGGATGTTTTTGCAATTTTGTTTTTAATAAATGCATAATGCACTTCAGTCTGTAATTAATATTAAACAACAACAACAACAACAAACAAACCAAATAGCGCTGTGCTGTGGGCCCTGTCACCTCTGCCTGACCGTTGTCCTGCAGCGGTGGCCGCCGTGTGGGAACTGTGCTCTGCCGTTTCCCTGCTGTGCACCCCCACCTCGTCCATGCCAGGGCGACCTGCCTGGGAAGACAGGCCCGCAGGTCCGCTGCCCGGCGACTCCACCGATGCCCACCACTCCCAAAGGCTGCTGTTTGTTGCCGGTGCCGGGCAGAAGGAATGACAGTGCCCGTTCACTTCACTGAGTTTCGTTATCTGATTTCCTATCTCAACTTTTCATTGGAAAGGAACACAGACTGAGTATTTTGGGGAGTGGGGATAAGTGAGCTAATGTAGGAATTAGAAAAACTTCTAACCAGTTTGGAACGGGAAGAACATTCACTTTAATGAGTTCCCACGAAAAGTACAAGGAAAGGCTCTCAGCTGTACTTGGCGGCAGGAGAGGTCAGTATCTTTTATCATTATATTTTATTTATTAGAGGTGGGAGAAAGTAGCCGTTTGCTGTCACAGGCAGAAAGAACAAAACCCCCTAAACTCTAGACCTTTCATAGGCCACTTATGAAAAGAGAACATAGTTCCCGTCTCAGGCCTGGTCACAGGTCACCGGAGCGCAGCCGTGTCCCCGTGAGGGGGCTGTGGTCAGTGCCAGATCCGGGGATGGTCCTACATTGTCTCCCCCCCCCTCCCCCAGGGGAGGGAGAGTGGGCTGGGAGACACCCAGACGCAGGCCCCGCCCTTCAGTTGAAGGATGCTGGGCGAGGCACTTTGTAATCAGGACCTTGTTCTTTTCTGAAAATGATGACTTTGAATGAGAAGCGTAGGCGGTGGCTCGAATGTGAGATGAAAAGGTTGAAGAGACACAGGAACCCCCAGGAACCAGGAGTGTGTGCGGGAGAGGGGGGTTCTGTGTGCAGACGGGTTGCAGTGGAAGTAGGTTCTTACGGGAGAGAGGCGGAGACCGCAGATCCTGAAGAGCGATGGCCGTGAACACGCAATGTGCTCACCTCAGAATACGTATTCTTCTGTGGGTCTGATGGTTTTCAGGGAAGGCCTCGTACTGAAAACATGCATTATCTCAGACGAACTTAGCAAATCGACTCAGTTAAACTATGAAAACAGCTCAGTACCTCCTGGGACAGTTACTGTGAAACCTCAAGTTGATGGGAATCCAATTGACTAGAGTCTTTCTGAAATTTTTGCTTGTTTATTTGTAGATGATAAGAGAAAACGAACCCCCCTAGTCCGCCCACTCCCCCAAAAGGGGGATGGTAATGGTGTGTGTGCGTGTGTGCGTGTGTGTGTGTGTGTGTGTGTGTAAGAGAGAGAGAGAGGGAGAGGGAGGGTTGGTGCAGGGGTAGGGAGAGAGTTAGAGATCTGGTGCATTCACCTGCCTGTCCTGAGACTCATTTTTCTGCTGAACGTGAAAGGAGAGGACTGGACTCGACCTTCTCCAAGGGCATTTCCGGTGCATGTGCTGCGTGATCACGAGTATAATGAAACCCAGACTTCTGACGTTCTTCAGTCCCGGTCTGTGCCCCGTGCCCAGCACGCGCCCTGTTCAGGTTGGCCGAGGTGTCTGGTGCCCCCACCGCACGCCGGGCACACTGCGAGGCTGCAGAGATGAGACGGCTTCCTGACCCTTGAGGAATCGACGGATGGTTCTGGAAGGCTGTCTGGGTCAGTGGGAAATTGGAGCGCCCCGAGACGCAGTAACAGGAAACCTGTCCTGCCCATGCGTAGGCAGCTGGAGTGGGAGTGCGGTCTGTGGGTGGGTGTGGTTGGCAGGAAGGGGGCGCTGTCTCCCACGGGATGTCAGGCCTGTGGCTGGGGACGCCGGGACCGTGATGGCCCAGACGTCCACGGTCCTCTCCTGGGGGGCCCGCGGAGAAGCCCCGTGAGTGTGCTGCTCAGCGACACACCCTGCTCGGGCCCACCGCAAGGAGCATGGCGGCGGCCCGTTCTGTGGGCTGCGTTCCAGATTCCGCGCCTGGTGGTTTGGGGAGCAGACGGTCCCCTCCGCTGACACGACCCCGTTCACCGAGGACTCAGGCTGGGGCTGCGGTGAGGAGAGATGGTCCTGGACTGGGCGCACTCCTTCGCGTCTCCCCGTCTTCGCGTCTGCGCGGTGCCTCTGGCCCCCGAGTCCTCCTCCAGGCGGCGCCTGTGAGTCGGTGTCAGGCCTCAGTTCCTTCCTGTTCAGGCTGCCCTGCCCCTCGGATGTGCATTCTGTAAAGTCTTCTAAAGGATGGGTTGGAATCGGGAGGGTGTTCATGTCCTCGTTCGGGAGTGAAGCGGCTTCCCCCAGGCCCTGTGTGCTCCCACGCGTCTGTGGCTGATCTGAGCACTGCCCACGTGGTGGGGAGCAGACGTTCCTCTTGCCCCAGGCTCTGCTGGCTGGTGTCCGGGTCAGATCAACAAGAGAAAAGAACCAAGTGGACCACATACCCGTGCACGGGCACCCCCCGCAAACTGTGTGTGCGCGTCAGAGACAGAAGAAGGACACGGGCAGGACGCCCGGGCTCGGGCAGGTGCGTGCGGTGCCCTGGGGCGCAGAGGGCTGCTGCAGGGCGGTGAGAGCAGATGGTGAGTGAACAGAGGTCTGCCTCGTCCTGCAGGCGGGTCAGAAGGGTTCCCTCGGATGCTCTCCTGTGTGGGCAAGACCTTGCATCTCCGTTCTTGCAGGGGGTCCGGGGAGGGCACAAGGTTCGCCTGAGCGCTCAGCAGGAGTTGCCTTCCGCTCCCCAGAGCCCACGTGCCGCAGAGGCCCAGCTCGGGTGACTGGTTCTGGACCCCAGGTGGTCTTTCCGTTGGGTTAATGTGAGAGGGGCTTCTGGGGCTCCTTTACCTCCTTCCTTAGGTCCTGGGGAGCCAGAGGGGGATCGGACTCAGAAGCAGCGGGTGGGACCTTTGGACATCTCCAAGGAAAACAGATGGGGGCTCTGGCCTTCATTGTTGTGATGGCCCTGTGACGTCAGAGTTGTAGGCCGCGGTGGCTGGGGGGGTGGTGCGAAGCCCTGGGAAAGGTGGGTGCTGTGGGCGCTGGGGTTGGAGGAACCCCCGGTCCCTTGTCCCTTTCTGCTGTGCCCGTTGCAGCTCAGGGTGGCGCTGGGTGGGGGTGGGGAGCATGCAGGGGGAGGCCCGTAGGACACCGGACGCTGTTCCCAGGTGGGACCGCCAGAGACGCCCGCGCTGCGTGTGCCATCCGGGGTGGCTGTGGGCGTGTGCTCGTCCTCCGCCCAGTCCGTCCCTGCACAAGGCTGTGTCATCCTGGAGAGCCGGCCGGGTTCTGCCCCCTGGGAACAGGATGGCAGGTTGCGGAATGCACACTCGCCCTTCTCCGCACATTTGCACGTCGGCGTTCGCTGAGTCGGCTGGCCCAGGGAGGGGCTGACATTCTGAAGGCATTCTGGATAGACACCCTGTTCTGTAGTTTTGGTTAATGCTTGGTGTGGGCTTTGCAGTCTGGTTGCTTGCTGGCCTGGGGCAAGAAAGCTTTTTGCTCTCCAACAGCCGGCAGTGTGCAGTCCGGCTGTGATGCCAGCACACTACGGATTGTCCTGTCTGCCGGAGAGCAGAGCCCTCGGTCATCCTGTGGTGCTTGTATTTTCTCCGAGATCTGGACTCGCTGTGGTCCTTCTCCTCCCCCCAGCGTGGCAGTCCGTGACCCACGGTTGGTGGTTTTGAACGCCTGGCTGTTGATGGTCTCAACGTACCCACAGGAGCCTGTTGAGCCCCCGGGCTTGCTTTTGGGCGCTCCCCTCTGACCTGGGCTTTTCCCCTTGCAGAGTACTTCAGAGGACTTCAACCGATGTCACCGTGGGGACAGAGGAAGTTAGTAGAAATAAAGAATTTTTGCCCAATCGCATTCTCAGTCCTAGAAGGAAGGGTCGGGCTTGCCTGTGGTTCTGGGTTTACCACCTCTGCCTCTGGCAGGAAGAGTCAGGAACTGGTAACAGGACAGGCTGATACCGGCCAGCCCCCCAGTTGAGAGAGAGAGAGAAAGAGAGAGCGTGTGAGTGTGTGTGTGTGTGTGTGTGTGTGTGTGTGTGTGTGTAGGGGAGTGGAGTGGGGTCTACCTGTTCGGAGGGGTGACACCCTGTGGGCCACCCCTGCCTGCCTGTCCCTTGCGTCGATGCCCAGTGGGTGCTGGGTGGCCCTGAAGAGCCCTGGGTGTGCTGTGAGGCCCCCTCTGTACCACTGTCTATCGCTTGGAGACCACCGTGTCCCAGACCCAGAGTGGAGGGACAGCAGAGCGAGGCAGGTGGGGGACGGGCCTCCACGGCACCGTGTGCAGTCCCGCCGCTCTCCTTTGGGCTGGTCTGTGGGGTCGTCCGTGTCCCAGAAGGTGTGTGTCCTATGGACTCCCGACAGCCTCTGGAATTGGGGGCGGCTCGTTCCACTGTAGTGCCCCTGCCCCACCTCGGCCCCTGGGGGCTCGCGTGGGTACCTGGGCCTGTGGTCCTGATGTTTCTCAGCGGCTCTGGCTAGACTTGGGGAGAACCTGGCTTTCCCTCCCAAGCCCCTGGCTTTCCCTCCAGCCCACCACTGAGCTGGGTGGCGTTTCATGGTCCAAAGGGTCTTGAGCTGCCTTGGGGACTTCGGCAGAAGACAGAGTTCAAGTGCCTGAGGTTGGAACTCTTCTGTTCCGGAACTCTTCTAGGGCAGAGGGCGAAATATATTTTCCCGCATGACCAGCTTGTCTCCAGGACTTCCAGGAGTGAGTAGATGCACTTGGAGTTCAGCTCTTCAAGGATGAGTAGAGGAAGAGTTTCTTTCTGCCCTTCAGGGCCCTTCTGGCTGGTCTAATCACTGGATCTTCGTGAGGCAGACTAGCGGGAGAAAAGCAGATTATCGAGCTGAATAACATGTTTGCGTCCTGTTTATGTTATACCCGGGAGAGACCCAGGACACCTGAGTACCCCCCCAGCGTGGGGCGGGGGGAGCCATCACCGTAAATGCCACCTTCAGCTGAAGCGGAAAGAAGATGTTATGGGTGGAGAGCCAGCCGCAGGAGGCGACCAGGAAAAGCGCAGGAAGCCAGGGTGACAGCGCCGTGGGCTGGGCCCTGCACAGGTGGAGCCGGTCCTTACGAGTGCCGTGTCCTCCACAAAGGGTGCCCCCTCCCGGGCGGCTGCGCCTTAACAGTAACCAGCCTGAAATAATCAGCATCCCACAGAGGCATGTTTTGGGGTGGCAGACTGCTCCCCTTCATTCTTTTCCCAACACCCCACTTTTCTCTGTAATAGTAAGCTGCTGCAGGTCCTCATTTAAAAAATGGGGCTAGCCAGATGTATGAATGGCAGAGGAAAGAATAAAAATGTGCCGTCCCTCCGGGAGTGCCCACCCAGCAGGACTGGTTGGCGTCCGACTTGGTGTAAGGCCAGCCGCCCGGTGCCCTGGGTGGAGCGTCCCGCGGACTTAGCTGCTGTGTGCAGACAGCTTCCGACTGCCCCTGAAGTGTGTTTTTGCAAACACAAGGTGGTATTATGGCAGCAGATAATGTAAGTCAATACCCCGTTGTTTACATGCGGCTCTGGGAAGAAGCCCAGCGAGAGGAGCACCCAGCAATTGTGGTCGGCAAACAGGTACCTGGCCCTGTTTTGCCGGAGGCGCTTTCCCTGTGTGGGCCTGGACAGTCCAGGCTGCGTTCGCTCACAGGAAACCGGCAGCCTCTCCCCTGACAGGCGACCGGGTCCCTGGGTTATTTCTTCCCCGGCATGTGTGTGTTTCTTTTTAATTATTATGATAAAAATTAAGCTGCCCATCTGCTTATTTTCTGTTGAACCTGGCTCCCCGCGGTCGCTGCCCCTGACTTATATCGCCACTCACAGCGAGAACTTACAAGCATGAGGTCGTTTACAAACAGGAGTTTCCTGCTGGAGGGGAGTGCGGCCCGTTTTCTCTTCCCAGCTCCGGTCGCAGGCCAGGTGTCGGCCTGTGGTGGCTGAGCCCCCCTGAGTCCATCTGCTGGGCCTGGGGCTTGGGGTCGGCCGGCCTTCGTGGGGGTGTGGGCAGGGGGAGCGAGACTTCATTTCCAGCATAAACATCCACGATTGTGTCCTTAAGTTGCGCTCCTACCTGTGAAATTACAAGTCCTAGGTATGGACCACCGGAGGACTGTTTTCCTCCCCGGTGCAGAGCAAAGCTGTGTCGTTATCCGCACCTCCGTCCTCCTGGTGCCTGTGTGTGTGTGTGAGACTGGGACAGTGAGGAAGGTGACGGGAACAAATCTGGGTTCGTTTGCACCTCGGTGTTGGAGGAGGCTCCGTGGACGCCCTGGGCCGCCGGGGACACCCCTGGAGGCCGAGATGACAGCCTGGGGCGGACCTACTCAGGGCAGTCCCTCAGGAGGGGCTCTTTGGAAAAGACCACAGTGCCGAGAAAGACGGGAGACACGCGGAGAAGAGGAAAAATACTATTAAAAAAGGAAGACAGAAGACAGGATGGGCTGGCTCGGGGCTGAGCGGGGCTGGGGGGACAGGACATCGTGGACGTCACTCATTCACAGGGTGGTCAGGAGTCGGATCCCTGGAGCTGGCACGAAATGGGCACAGTTCTTCCTGGCGCCCCTCCAGGCACGTTGCACACTTCATGCTTCCGAAACC
>PVJI01031517.1:0-13067 GCA_004026765.1 Micronycteris hirsuta
TTGAAGTTCTGAGTCTACCCTGAAGGCCTTAAGGAGAAAATTCACTGGAGATTTAGCACAAACAGCCTAAGGGGGAACACCACCACCCCTTCCCCACACACAGAAAGATGGGATCTATTTCCTTTTCAGTTCAGAAAGAAAGGATAAAGGGAGTCAATTTGCATTTGCCTTGGAGAAACCAATAACATTTTGTGTTATTGTGACAAAAGAAGAATGAAGGTCTAAATTCCTCTATTCTTAGTAAACACTGTCACTGAAAGACTCAGGCAGGCACAGTGCTCAGGTCTAGTCAGTTGCACTGAGCTGCTGAATAACGGGGGTTTGTCTGTAATGCTCTGGGCATGCGTTTCCTGGCCTGCGAAGGGGCACGACAAATGTCCGCCAAGGCTCTAGTCTATGTTTGTGCCCACGTTCTCCAGTAGCGGACCGTGTTATTCCACGGTTTTCAGCATGATGCCCCGCCCTTCTCCCCGGCCCCTTCTCTCCCTGGGATTCGAGTTGCTCTCACATACAGTATTCATACATCCCAGTTCACAAGAGCCTTTCTTCTCACTGCCATCAAAGTCCCAGTCAGAGGTCCTCAAGGAAACTGTATGCACAGACACATGCGTGTGAACATAGGCATTTATGAAAACACGTGTTCCAGGAGATTCAAAGGACTGAGGCAGCCCGGAGGAGCTCAGTGCTCTGAGTCTCAGTGTGACTCTTCTCAGCAGGAAGTGACCCGTCAACATCCTGCTCGGTCTCCTGGGGCCCATCAGACATCCTGTGCCTGGCTGGTGAGGACCGTCTGCCACAGCCTTGCTTTCTAGGCTGGGTGACCAGTTGGGGATCTTTCAACCACAATTTCTATGTCAAATCATAAGGCAGGTCACCTCAGGAATTGGCATGCCCCAGGCCCAGTCTCTTGGCAGCCTCCCTGGTCCCTTCACAAGAACTACTTGATAGCAACCTGTAGGTCCAGTGGAAATTTGCCCCGAGTTAGTCTGGTAGGAGAATCTAAAGCTACTCTCTCAAAGCTGCCTGATCAGTTTACAGATGACCCCATTCAAGTTACGGTTTTTGACACTTACTCAGGACACAAATAACAAAAACAGCCCCGTGCTCTTCTCTCTAACACTGTCATCCACACCCTTTCCTGGCCCACCCAAAACAGGTCAGAGCCAAGGTGATTCCCACGGTAGGCAGAGGCTTCGAGGATTGGCCTCGGAGTCATCTCTTAAAGGAATGGAGGGATGATTGACTGGCGTGTGGCTGACTGCTGTATTGCCAAGGTAATAACTGATGTTCATTGTAGAAAACCTGTTTCTGGCTATGGGAAGAGAGGTGTGCCAAGGTGGCAAAGGTGGGAATAACAAAGGAGGTAGTGGGGGACAATCAAAATACAAAAAGAGATGTGAAGACCACACTTAGCAATGTATATGGATTTACATATACATACATATATTAAATTATATTAAAAGATTTGGAAAATGTAGAATAGTTCCAGGAATAAAAAATAAAATCTACAACCTTTCTTCTCAGAAAAGCATACTTGCTAACCCTGTGGTGTATATTATTCATCTTGTTTGTTTGTTTTAGATAAATGGAACCTAAGCTTTCAGTTCTGTAACATGTTCTCTTTCCAGTTAATCATATTTACCACAGATCATTTTCATGTCTAGCAGCTGAGGGCCCCAGACAGGGCGCAGCTCCTTGCATCATTGCAGCCGACGTCAGCATGATGTATTGCGTATTTTATGACTTACAATGCAGCATTTGGTTTGGACCTGGGGTCAGTGACGAACTCCCTCAATCTTCAGATCTGCAGAATTACAGCCTGTTGGAGCGAGACGGGGCCAAGAGTGATCCTGGAAGTCAAGCGCCTCATTCACAGATGAGAAAACTGAGGTCTGAATCGAAATCAAACACAACTTTCACGGCCCCTGGTCTGTGTTGCCTGTGCCGCATGGAAAAGCTGCCCTTTCAGGACACAGGCCATGAGGAGACTCAAGCTGGGAGAGGAATGCAGACTCACCAGGACTGACTTCCTTCCTTCCTTTATTTATTTATACATTAATTTTAATAACCATTTAATCCCCTTATACCGCCGCCTCCTTGCAATCACCACACTGTTGTCCATGTCTGTGAGTACTTTTTCTTTTTGAGCAATCCCTCTGCTCCCTAAACAGTCCCCCCACCCCACTAGCTGTCATCCTGCTCTCCATCTATGAGTCTGTGTCTGTTTTCCTTGTCAGTTCAGTTTGTTCATTAGATTCCCACACAGAAGTGAAATCGTATGATATTTGTCTCTCTCTGACTGGTTTATTTCACTTACTTCAGCATAATGTTCTCCAGGTGCATCCATACTATTGCAAAGGGTAAAGTTTTCTTCTTTTTTATGGCCAAGTAGTATTCCATTGTGTGAATATCCCATAGTTGTATCTACTGATGCTGTTTCCATATCTTGGCAATTGTAAATAAGGTTACCATGAACATAGGGATGCTTATGTTCTTTCAAATTAGTGTTTTAGGTTTCTTTGGATGTATTTTCAGAAGTAGGGTCATTGGGTCAAAAGGCAGAGCCATTTTTAATTTTTTGAGGTGTCTCAATACTGCTTTCCACAGTGGCCGCACCAGTTTGCATTCCACCAACAGTACAAAAGGGTTCCTCTTTCTCCACATCCTTGCCAGCACTTGTTGTTTGTTGATTTATTGATGATGGCCATTCTCACAGGCATGAGGTGATATCTCATTGTGGTTTTAATTTGCATTTTTCTGATGATTAGTAACATTGACCATCTTTTCATATGCCTATTGGCCATCAGTATACCCTGTTTGGAGAAGTGTCTATTCAGGTCCTTTGCCTATTTTTTACTTGGATTATTTGGGGGGTTTTTTTAGAGTTTTGTAAGTTATTTATAAATACTGGATGTTAACCCCTTATCAGATGTATTGGCAAATACATTCTCCCATTCCATGGGTTGTATTTTCATTTTGTTAGTGACCTCCTTTGCTGTGCAAGAACTTTTTAGTGTGATGCAGTCCCATTGGCTTATTTTTTCTTTAGTTTCCCTTGCCTAGGGAGATATAGCAGATAAAATATTGTTACAAGCAATGTCTGAGATTTTACTGCCTGCATTTTGTTCTAGAACTTTTATGATTTCAGGTCTAATATTTAAGTCTTTAATCCATTTTGAATTTATTCTGTGTGTAGTATAAAAAAGAGGTTGAGTTTCATTTTTCTACATGTATCTGTATAATTTTCCCACATCATTTATTAAAGAAACTATCTTTATCCCATTGTATGTGCTTGCTTCCTCATTCTAGTAAAATTGACTAGAAAGGTGTGGGTTTAATTCTGGGCTCTCTATTCTGTTCCATGGATCTATGTGTCTGTTTTTATGCCAGTACCATGCTGTTTTAATTACTATGGCCTTGTAGTATAGGTTGATATTAGGTAGTGTGATTCCTCCAAATTTGTTCTTCTTTCTCAGGATTGCTGTTGCTATGCAGGGCCTTTTGTGGTTACGTATAAATTCTTGAAATATTTGTTCTGGTTCTATGAAATATGCCATTGGAATCTTGATAAGAATTGTATCAAATCTATAAATTGCTTTGAGTAGCACGGATATTTTAATTATGTTAATTCTTCCTATCCCTGAACACAGTATGTGCTCCCATTTATTTGTATTTTCTTCAATTTCTTTCTTCAGTATCTTATAATATTTTTGAGTACAGGCTTTTTACTTCCTTGGTCAGATTTATTGCTAGGTGCTTTATTCTTTTTAAAGCAAAAGGGCTTTATTTACTGAGGGTCTCTCAGTCTCACTCAGTAGGAGAGGCCATGGCTGTGGTACACAGGGATGGGCTGGGGCTGGGCAGGGTACAGTGGATCAACAGCTCAGCTGTTCTCACACAGCCCAGAGAAGACACTGCACTGTTCCAAGGAATGGAGTCTTAGGTGTTGGGGGCACAGCTCTGCCTCCTACATGCAGAATTGGGCCACTTATTATCACCTCCTTACTGCCACCCTGTTCACAGTCACCTTCTCTCTCCAGGATTATTGCAGTAGCTTCTTTCTGGGATTCCCACTTCCACCCTGCCCGCTACAACCCCACACTGATCTCCAGATAGTGGGATTTTAAAATATTAAACTCTACTGAAAACCCCAGGGGTTTTCTATCTCAATCAGGGTAAAAGTCAAAGTTCTTGCAATGCACAGGGCCCGTTGCTCCCCATCCATTTGCCTCTCTGTCCTCCTACCTTGCTCTCTACTTACTGAGCTCCTCCATACTGGTCTCCTTGATCTTTCTCACACTAGTTTCGGAGCCATTGCATTTGCTGTTCCCTCTGCCTGGAATGCTCCTCCCCACATACAATTTTAGTTTGCATTCTCATCTGCCTTGGATTTTGGCACAAACAGCACCTGCTTTGGGGAGGGGCTTTCCCTGATAATTTTAAGGGGGCCCTATTTGGAATTTTAAATGAGAGTGCTGACTTACAATCAAGATGGTGGCCTAGGTAAGCATGGCTCACCTCCTCATACAACTACTTCAAAATTAAAACTAAAATAGAGAATAACCATAATTTAGAACCATCAGAAATTGAGTTGAATGGAAGTCTCACAACTACAGAATTAAAGAAACCACATCCATCCAGACTGGTAGAAGGGGCAGAAAAGTGGAATGAGCTGGTCCCACATCCATATGTGGTGAATAAAAATTCAGGAGGAATATCTCAGGAGCAAGGAGCCCCAGTCCCACACCAGGACGACAGCCCAGGGTTCCAGTACCAGGGAGATAGTCACCATAACTTCTTGTTGCAAAAACCAATGGGGATTGAGTCAGTGGAAGAAACTTCTGGAGCCCCAAGCAGTTCCTCTTAAAGAACCCACCACAGACTTACTCAGACTCACTCCCTCTGAGCTCCAGCACCACCAGGGTAGCAGCTTGAAAGGCCCGGTGGCATACAGGAAGGAACTGAAGTGTCTAGCATCAAGGCAGAAGTTGGGGGACAGAAAGAAAGTTGGGGTCATGGCCTCCAAGAAAGAAAGGCAGGCAGAGGCCATTGTTTGTTTTCTGACCCCCCACCAACAGAGCCACAGAGCTGGCAAGCTGGTGCCATATCTGAGATTCCATCAGCCTGGCTAACACGGTTTGGCCCACCTTGGAGATCCCCAGAGACTCCACCCCACCCAACTTACGGGCCCATCTAAGCTGTTAACAGTGACTTCTCCATATGAATGGCTGGTCTTGGCTCATGCTTCACAACTTCCTAAATCCTCTCAAACAAGCAACAGCTAGCCTCAGAAATCCCCCAAACCCCATACATCTTGTTAAATAGCCCCAGGCCTAGAACTAACAGCACTCAGCATAGATTCACAGATAGACTTCTCCTGGGAATCTCCAAGTCCAGCACAAAGAGCAGCCATCTCAGATTGCTTTATAGGTCAGGCAGTGTGGCCCCAGGGAGAACATAGGTGGTAGCTGATCTTGGCCTGCACCACCTGGGAAACCCCAGAGCCTACACACTCAGTGGACAACTACAAACTATGTCAAAGTACCACCACCCCACCCCTGCACAGCTGATATACCACAAAGGGCAGAGGTTTATGATCAGTGGTCACAAACAGTCCTTGCAGCTGACTGGCCTGAGTAATCCCTCCCATTGACCAGCCAACAGCAATCAAAGTTCAACTACAAGAGGAAGATATATTCAGCCCACAAGAAGAGTGCACCTCAAGTACCCAGCTTTAATGCTTGGGGAGGCTGTGCCACTAGACCCTTCAGGACATCTAATACATTAGGCCATGCTACCAAGACAGGGAGTCATAGCAGCTCTACTTAATACATAGAAAAAAACACAGAGAGGCTGTCAAAATGAGGAGATAAAGAAATATGGCCCAAATGAAAGAACAGATCAAAACTCCAGAAAAAGAACAAAACAAAATGGAGATAAGCAATCTATCAGATGCAAAGTTCAAAACACTGGTTATTAGGATGCTCAGAGAACTTAGTGAGGACCTCAACAGCGTAAAAAATGCAGCCAGAAACAAAGGATAAGCAAAGAACAACTCACAGGGAAACAACAGCAGAGTGGATGAAGCCAAGAATCAAATCAATGATATGGAACTTAAAGGAGCAAAAAACAACCAATCAGAACAATAAGAAGATAAAAGAATTTAAAAAAAAAATGAGGATAGTATAAGCAGCCTCTGGGACAACTCCATGACATCCAACATTCACATCATAGGGTACCATAAGAAGAGAAAGAGCAAGGAATTGGAATTTTATTTGAAAAAATAATAAAAGGAAACTTCTCTAATTTGGTGAAGGAAACAGAAATGCAAGTCCAGGAAGCACAGAGAGTCCCAAACGAGATGGATGTGAAGAGGCCCACTCCAAGACACATCATAATTAAAATGCCAAAGGTTAAAGATAAGGAAAGAATCTTAAAAGCAGCAAGAGAAAAGCAGTTAGTTACCAACAGGGGACTTCCTGTAAGACTGTCAGCTGATTTCTCAAAAGTAACTTTGCAGGCTAGAAGTAATTGCCAAGAAATATTCAAAGTCATGGAAAGCAGGGACCTACAGCCAAGATTGCTCTACTCAGAAAAGTTATCGTTTAGAATCCAAGGGCAGATAAAAAGCTTCCAAGACAAGAAGAAACTAAAGGAGTTTATTATCACCAAACCAGTATTATATGAAATGTTAAAGGGACTTAATTTAAGAAAAAGAAGAACATCAAAACTATGAACAATAAAACAGCAAAAAATACAAATCTACCAACAATTAAATCTAAAAATCAAACTAAGAAAACAAGAACAGAGACAGAATCACAGATATGGAGAGCATTTGATGGTTGACAGATGGGAGGGGGTGTGGGAGAATGGGTGAATATATGAGGGGATTAAGAAGTAAAAATAGGTAGTTAGTTACAGAATAGCCATGGGGATGTAAAGCACAGTATAGGAAATGGAGTAGTCAAAGAACTTATACGCACGACCCATGGACATAAACATATGGTGTGGGGATTGCTTGAGAGAGTAGGGGTTGCTGGGTGGAGAAGGGCAAAGGGGGAAAAATTGGGACAGCTGTAGTAGTATAATCAATAAACTATAATTAAAAAAAGAATTTTAAATGCTTTCCTAGAAATCCCTGATCACTCTTTTCCGATTTAATTTTCTCTAGTTCTTATCTTTATGTGACATACTATATATTTCACTTATTTTTCATTGCCTGTCTCCCTCTACTAGAATGTAAGCTCTAGGAGTTTTCGTCTGTTGTATAATTAGTCAAGGTCCTTTGATGCAAGTCACAGAAATCAACTGCAGCTAGCTTAAAGGGAAAGGACAGCAATTTATTCCGAGGACTCAGAAACCCAAGGGCAGAAAGCAGACCTGGTCCCTTCTTGAGAAGGGATTAGAACCCAGAGATAAAGCTCTTCTCCTTTATACCTCTCCCTGTAAGTCTGCTTCTTCCCTCTCTCTATACATACTGACTCTTCGTGTTTCTCTAGACCACAATCAGGCTACAGCGCCCATTCTTGAGTCACTACAATTTGTTAGAATAATGTGTGCTGGGCACTGATCTAGGTGCTCAGGAGGCATCAGTGAACAAAGCAGAGCCTGCCTTCCTGGAGTTTACACTCTGGCAGGAGAGACAGCCTACAGACCCAATCAACGAGCGCATACGGTATAGCATGTTAGATGAGAAGAATGTGGAGAAACAAAAGTAAAGCTCAGAAAGAGGGCAGGAGGATCCAGAGCGTGTGGTGGAGCAGGGAGAATGCATCTTTAATTTTGTTTTCATCCTCACCCAAGGACATTTTTTCATTGTTTTGAGAGAGAAAAGAAAGGAGAGAGAGATATACCAATGTGAGAAACATTGATGGGTTGCCTCCCATACATGCCCCGCTTGGGGCTCAAACCCACAACCCAGGCATATACCCGACGGGGAATCAAACCCACAACCCTTTGGTGCACGGGATGATGCTCCAACCAACTGAGCCACACCAGCCAGGGATAATGCATAGTGACCCCAGTGAGATGATAAGATAGGAGGAAAGATTTCAGTCACCACAGAGACAGACTCAGAAATGTACTTCTCTATCCACAAAGTAGAACCCCAACTGGTCCAGCTTAGCCCAGGTGTCCACTCTGGTCTAATCAACTATTATCAGGAAAGGCAGGAGCATCCAAAACAAGCATGGCTTCTAGGGGCCCACTCTGGTGAAGGAAATGGGAACGTAAAAGCCATTCTCAGAGAAAAGGAAATTGTCTTGAGGTAGAAAGACTTTTCACATGTACCTGCTACTAGAGAGATATAGGGACCCTCTATTCATGCCACTGGTGTGTCTGTGTTGACATTTAAGTCAAAAAGAGAAAAAGTCCCCATCTGATTGAGTTGTTCAGGTGACCTCACCTGTTGGAGGCCTGTGGTAAACCAGTCCCCCATCCTGCCACATTCATGGAAAGGCGTTGCACTGCTAATTTCCTGCTGATCGCCCCAGACAAGAAGACAGAGATGGTGATATCACAGAGAAACTTGCTGAATGCGAACTGACTCAGAGAATAATGTTCCACATCCCCATCTGTCAGGCTTGTTTCTGCCTCCTGGGGAAGGGCTGCCCATTTTTAGGACAAGCAGACCCGTTTCTCATCTCTACCCTAAGGAGTTTCTCCTTGAAAGAGCAAAAAGTCACAAAGAATTAAGGGAGTGAAAAGGAAAAGGACATGAGACATTTGGGATGATATAATGGCAAAAGCCATGAGATTTGGGTTATTTCCTTCTGAGGGAGACAAAAATAGAAATGGAAAATTTGATAAACCCCAAGTCATCTGCTGCTTTGCAAGAGAAGCCTATGAGAATTTTAAGATTTTAAGCCCAGAGGGCTAGCTCAGCGGACCCTCCTAAGACGTTTACAGCCTCATTTGAATTCTTAGCCTTGGAAAAGGAGACTAGTAATATTTATAAATTTATGAATTGAGAAACCCTGGGGCCCCATTATTAGAACCAAGTAATGTAGAAAGGAATCTTCTGGAATTTAAAATCAGAATATATTCATCTCTGGCTATGAGGTCACAGCAGAGCTCAAGGCTGACCTTCGAATATGAAGATTGCCCACCACATTCCCCATGCCACTCATTTGTAGGCAGTGGGAACCGAGGGCCGAACAGAGGAGGCTCTGCCAATGAATGAAGGCGCCACAGGTGAGGTAGATGGATGGCAGAGTCAAAGAACTTTCTCTGTACGGCCAAAAGAGGAACAGCGTGTATTTGTGGCTCTCAGTCTCTGGGGGCCTTTCAGGGGGGTCGACAGCCGAAGGTGTCCCATCATGACAATAAACAAGCGGGCTGCCTGAAAGAAAGTCCTGATTCCGCTTGTGCCAACCCAGGGAAGCCGGAGGCTATCAGGGGCTCTTTGGAAGACGGAAGGGGCATTGTCCCTGCGTAACCTTTGGTGATCTGCCTCCTTAGAGTAAGCAACTAATGCACAATCACAAGCAAAACTGACTATTTGCAAGGGTCAAAAACAGGACAATATTTTCTAATTTGCCTTTGAGTCTCCAGACAATTCTACCGACCAACTAGCCTGCTGAGATACAGGCTCCTATTATGCTTACCTGGGCTCCAGGGTTTGAAATAAATCCCACCTTGCCTTCCCCCATGCCCACCTCACCTCTGATGGTTTAAGGGGCCACACAACAGGGACCTCAAATGCCTTTTAGAGAATCCTACAGGTCATTAGAGGTTGGACTCTAAAGTTTGAGAATTCTGGCCTCATGAAGCTGGTAAGGACATATCCCTGTGGGTTTGCTAGAGCAGAAGGAAGGCCTCGAAAGTCCAGCTGGCTCCTCTCTGTACAGACAATCTTAGCTAAGGAGCTGCCAAGGTCAGTCATTCCGCTGCACATTGTCACCTCAGCATACGGCACAGCTCCTGTGAATCAGACTTCACCAAGAGAGGCCTCTCTGCCTGGTGGCAGGGAGAGGCCCACCCCATGCTGAATAGCTGCAAGGCACTCCCTGCTCATTTTAACAGAGCATCACTGCCCAGTTGTGGTCTCCCCAGGAATCAAGGCTAGACCTTGCCAATGTGAAATACATTTCTATGAGAAAGGTAACATGACCATAGTAATTCCCCTATTTGAATTGCATGCCCACGTATTCCCCAGCAACCTTGCTGAATTCCTGGAAAGAAGGCAACAGGAACCTGCCAAGGCATGCGTCCTGCAGTGGGAACTAGCTCGGGGCCAGTGAAGAGTCCCAGGTGGTGAGTTATGGACATCACTTGGGGGATGTCTTCCACATAGGATGACTTTTTTCCTCTTGAATGACTTCAAGGAGTTGTAAGGGGGCAGCAAGTAGGAAATAAATGGAGCCTGCTATAAAAAGAATGTGCAGTGATTATGAAAATCTATATTCTTTCATGTGTGTGTGGATCATGTAAGGCTATTTCTGATCCAAGGGTAGAGGCAGTGTCTGCACTGAGAAGAGCATAAGCCTCAGCCTCAGTTCAAATCCGAACTCCATCACTTCCCAATGTGTAGCCTCAGAGAGGCTGTTCCCTTGGCTGTTACACAGGGACAGTGATTTTCACCTCAGGGAGGGTTATTGCAACCGGATTGGAGGCAAGGTAGAAAATCAACTCTCACCATGCTTGGCGCACAGTAAGTCCATAAATAATAGCTGCAGCTGCTACTGCCATTTTTAATAAAAACTGAATGATGCAGATGGGTATATTAAGACATTTGCCCTGATGGGAAGTTCATAGATTAGGCATATGAATAAGCAAAATATGGCAGTCAATATTGGCTGGTCATGGCTAACCCTCTTTCCTCCTTTTTCCTGCACCACAGAGGCAAGAAAAGCTAACAGTAACTTTTTCAACCTCCCTGGCAACAAAAGATTACCATAAAACACAGTTCTGGTCAAAGAGATGTGAGCAATGATCTTTCCTAGTAAAGCCATGGCTAGTGCCACTCTTGCTTTTCTTCTTCTTGCCTTGAATATGGACATGATGCCTGGAGCAGAAGAAGCTATGTTGTAGCCACGAAGAAATAAGCCCCATGGTAAAGATGTCAGAAGAGAACAGGAAAAAGGTCTTAAGCTCTTGTTGGCATCAGGGAGTAGCTGCACCAGCCCTGGGCTATGTACTTTCAGACTTCTTAGTTTGTAAGAAAAATACCCTTCTATTTGTTTAAGTGACTCATGGGTTTTCTGTTGCTTACTGCTGAAAACATTCTTATCTGATAAACAGCTTGTGATAAGCTTCTGAGATACCTTGCTGGCCTAGCAGAAAAATCCAGTCACTTTGACTTCCTAATCAATCTCTCAGGAGCATAAACTCTGTAGGCATTAAATAACCCTAACTATTGAAATAACGTGAGTATACAGATATGAATGTATTATACACACATATATTTATATAGTAACTGATGAAACCCGAGAGGTTCGGTTTACATGCGATTCTTGACCTTTATGGTGTGCAGCCTATTTAGCATGGAACTCGTCAGCACGTCCGTGCCTGCACTCCAACCTTGGAGATTCTGGCTCTGTACGCCTCAGGTGAGACCAGGGCACCACCGCGTTTGAAAGCTGCACAGGTCGCTGGGAGGCACGGGGCCAAGTGAAACTATACTACAGCCTTCCTTAGCAGGAGCCTAAACCCAGAAAATCTTGTCTCCTAGGTACTCATGCCTCTCAGAGCCAGGCTGGAACGGTATCAGCCTATGGGCAGTGTGGCATAGCTCTGCTACTTTAATTCAACAGTTATTCCACACAATTTAAAAAAAAAAAAAAGAATTACCAGGCTCCATAAAGGATTTGTATATGATCCTCTACTGTAGGTCACTCAAGTTTCCTCTTTAAGTGTGCATCGCACTAAGACTGGATAAACTAGCATTCAACCCACTTAGGAGCCAGAAATACTAGGACTGCTGCATTACGACCTTCCTTTAATAACTCTGATAACCATGATAGAAACGCAGTAAGATAGCCTGGGACAAATCAGCTAAGCCAAACATACTCACAGATGGACAACCCAGAGCTCTTCTGACGAGAACGCAGCCAGCTAACTCCTTGTCTTCAGCAACGTTACCGGAACGTGAGGCGACGCGCCCACGGGGCAAGATCAGAACCGCGCGCATTGCCAACCCAACACGTTTACTTGGAATTTGTCATTTTTTTGTCATATCTATAGCTTCTCTGCCAGAGATATAGATTTGCTTGTGTTTCCTGTGTAGATGTTTCAATGAGATATTTATATGCATAAATAAATATGCACGGATCTCCAAGATTTTGTTTTTGTTTGTTTTAGTCAGCAGCAAAATAATTGTTTGATGGGCCAATTGTCTTGTCAATTAAGCTTCTATTCTAATATAGTTAGTGACAATTATTGCTAAATAATCATAGGTTCATACTTAGAGTACTGGGTTAATTTCTTTATCAACCTAACTTTGAGAAATAATTGATGGGGTTCCCCATTTTAATATCTATTGATATAATTTGTAGCAGCCCACCCTCACATTGCATGTTTAGCTTTCATTGGTAATAATAATGGCATAAAATTCCTGTGTCCTACTTGATACCAGACACTGTCATGCTCTTTACATGTGAGTTATTTAATTCTTACTACAACCCAGTACAGGAGGGTACTGTTATCATGGCCATTTCACAGGTGAGTAAACCGAGTTTCGGACATTAACTTCCTTGTGTGAGGTCAACAAAGCCCACAGCTGGTAGAGAGAAGTTTTAAACTCAAGTAATTTTTACTCCGAGGTCCACCCTCTTTTTTTTTTATTTTTTTTATTTTTTTTTATTTTTTTTATTTATTTATTTTCTTTTTTTTTTTAATTATTTTATTGTTGTTCAATTACAGTTGTCCGCATTTACCCTCTCCCCACCCCACCCCAGGCAAACCCACCTCCCTCCCTTGCTTCCCCCCTCCCCCTTGGTTTTGTCCATGTGTCCTTCATTGCAGGTCCTGAATACCCTTGTCCCCCTTCTCCCCTTCCCCTTCCCCTCTGGTTACTGCCAGAATGCTCTAAACTTCAATGTCTCTGGTTCTATTTTGTTTCTCTGGTT
>PVJI01031518.1:0-13066 GCA_004026765.1 Micronycteris hirsuta
CTCCTGGCAACTCTTTCATTCCCTGGACATAGTTGCTCACATGTCCCCAGAGTCTTCTCTTTCCAGGCTGAAAAAGAACTTGTATTTTTCAATCCTTTCTTAAAAGCATGGTTTTCAGTCTTCATCCTCCTCGTCACCCACTCTGATTAGCCCACACATTTTCAGGGTCCCCTTTAAAAAGTAAAGTCCCCGGCAAGTAGGTGTTTGCTAGGATATAAAGTGACAGGAACTCTCATTTCACGCACAGCTTGTGGGTGTGAAAATGGTACACCCACTGTGGAAAACTATTTGGTAGTGTCTACTAAAGCTAAACATGTGCACATCCTCTGAGCCAACAATTCTACCGTTAGGCCCATGTGCAATAAAAATGCACCCGTTTGTTTTGCAATAGACAGGTGCAAGAATGTTATAGCAGTTTTCTTCGTAGTAGCCCCCGACTGGAAACTCCCCCAAAGCCCATTAACAGTAGAATGGATAAAATGTGATATATTGACACCGTGTGACACTAGACAGCAAAGGGAATAACTGACCTTTAACTACACTCAACAATACGGATGATTCTTACAAACGAATGCACATTCCAGGAGTCCCTTTATATTAAGCACCAAAGATCAGGTAAAATAAATGGAATCTGCTGGAAGTCGGGGTAATGGTCCCCCTTTGGGGACGGACGATGACTGAGAGTGTGAGGAGGGTTCGGGGTGTTTTCACCAGGACCCACTTAGGAGAAAGCAAGGAATGGGTGTTGATTCCACATCTGTGTTTAGTTTGTGATAACTTATTAAGCTTTATACTTAAGATACGTGCATTCTTCTGAGCATATTACCATACTTCAATAATGTTTTTTAATATAATGACCACATTATCAAAATACGAACATGAATGGGACCTTAATCTGGCTGGTCAAGGTCACTTTCCTGGCGAACCCAGGACTCAGCTTACTGTGTGTGACATTCAAGGCTGTTCACGGCCTGCCTACTATTTGGTAATTTCTTAAGTCCCTTCCATTCCTGTGGGTCTCACCCTCTGGGGTTCTGGTGGGCCTATGGTCTTTGCTGTTCTTCATCCAACTCTAAAGCAGGCAAAAAGACCCCAAAAAACTCCTTTTGTAGAAAAGGTGCTCGCTTCACTGAATTTGGGTCCATCACAGAAGATTCATAAGACCTCTGCACAATGATGACTCACAGACACTGAGTAAACCCTAGGGAAACCACAAAGACAGTTTAGAAAGAGGCAGCACTCGTAAACCGATAATGGAGATAGAACCGCCTCACACACAAATGTTTAATCCGAAGCAGGTAGAAAATCTAGGAAAGGATCAGAAAATTACCTTCCACGTGTCTCTCGCTTAGCGTAATGGACAAGGCTTAGTGGCAGCAAAAAGAGCCTGAGTTGTATGAAAATACAAATTAGTTGAGGCAGAAGCAGTGCTTCAGTTATCCATATTTTTCCGAAAGCACGCAGAGGAGCTTTCTTAAACTTACGGAACAAGAGCCAAGCGCACGGCCGGGGTAATGCGTGCTTAGGCACCAGCCGCCTGTCCACCTTCCTGTCTTTATCAGCACATCCCTGCTGGTGTCGTACACACATGCAGGAGGACACACAGCACCATCTAGACCTCACCCAGGAGGCTGGGACGCAGTTCATGCGAACACCTCCCTATTCCCGATGCCTATAGTGCTTTTTCTCCCCCATTCCCACACAGGGGCACACCACCCACGGTATGTTCACAATGGAACCAGGCCCTCGGCATATAATCTGTGTGACAAGGCCCAACACGGACTCATTTAAAAGTTCCAGCCATCTAAACACTCTGCCGGCGGACACCTCGGTGCTGGGCGCGGGAGGATGGGTTGGGCTGAAACAGAGCAGCGTGTGCAAAGGGCACTTTCGTTCTTCTGGCATGTTAATCCTCATAACGCAGCTGCTGCACCCTCCGTCTGGCCCTCAGAAGTGGGATTTGGCTGCGGGCGTCCACTCAGCGGCTGTCTGAATGGATATGAAGCTCTGAAACTAGCGATGGACGACACATCTTCTCAGGGGACACTACTCTAATGGACGCTGCTCCTTTTGGGCAACACACCTCCCCGCCTACCTCTTTCCAAATTCAATCTCTTTCCAGAGAATGAGAAAATGGAACAATCGATCCTTTCAGATAATAAATACATGCATATACACACTAAAGCACATACTCCTTTCCTTTACTATGTATTCTTAAAGTGCCAGCCACATGATATGATTCTTAGAATAAAATTTTAAAAGTTAATTGCATAGCAAAAATAGTATGTACGTGTTGAAAAAATGTTTTAGAAACAGGAGAATATAAAGTAAAATATGAAACTACACTTCTCCTCAAGGGAAACTGGGGTTAAGTCTGATATGTATCCATTCAGAACTTTTTCTTTACATATACGTATGGATGGATACATAACAGTAATTTTTCACTTCGTTGTAGAGGCTAGTCTATTAAAGTAACAATTTTTTCAGTATCCATATATATGCATTCTTCAACATGTTTAATAGTATTTCTAAAATAGAGATTATCCCTTTATTTTTAAAGTTTTAGCTTATACACCCATCTCAAAGCTTTTGAGTTCACATCGCTCTTCCCCATGCATGCTCCTATTTAGACCTCAGAATGGCCTCTCATGTGCCCCTCTACATCTCTCCCTCTTCCCTTCTGTCTATAAAATAAATAGATAAAATCTTAAAAAAATATGGCAATGTAGGTGAATAGGGTACTTGGAACCTCTTACAACCACATCAAAATTACAACTAAAGAGCAGTCATCATTCAGAACACGTAGAATCTAGCTGAATGGAAGTCCTACAACTAAGGATACAAAGAAGCCAATACTGGTAGGAGGAGGTGTGAAATGAGCTGGTCTCACCCCCATGCGTGGAGGGTAAAAATTGGGAGGGAGATCTTGTCTGCAGAGGTCCCTCCTGAGGAGTGAGGGTCCCAGACCCACATCAGGCCCTCCAGCCCAGGATTCCAGTGCCAGGAAGAGAAGTCCCCACAACTTCTGGCTGTAAAATCCAGCAGAGGTTGTGGCTGAGTGAGACTGAGGGGTACTGGAGTCCTGAGTGTTCCTCTTAAAGGTCCCATGCATGGACCTACTCAGACTCACTAGCTCTGAGCTCCAGCACTGGGGCAGCAGCTTGAAAGGCATCAAGGAAACACAGAGAGGAACTGAAGTGTCTGGAATCAAGGCAAGAGCTGAAGGGCAGCCTTTTGCTTTGTGAGACACCCCCCCTCCCCACCCACCCCTTTCCCCACAGAGGCGGCAGGCAGATGCCATATCTGAATCTCCACCAGCCTGGCTCACACTGTCCACCTGCCCTGGTGATTCCCTAAGACCCTGACCCATCCAACTCGAGGGCTCACCCAAGCTGTTCAGTGGTGTTTCCATATGAACAGCCCGACCTGGCTCTCAGAAAAGCAGCATCTGGCCTCAGTGTGCCCCCTACTTCTCTCACTAAATGGCTCCAGGCCCAGCACTAGCAGCAGCCGGCCTTGGTTTGCAAATTGGCCTCTCCTGGGCACCTCTAAGCTTAGCACAAGTAGCAGCCATCTGCAGATCACTCTGTAGCTCATGCTGGGTGGCCTAAAGCAGGGCATAGATGGTGGCTGATCTTGGCCTCCCTTCCTGGGAGGCCCCGGATCCAGCACACACAGTGAACAGACTCGGACTATGTCAAGGCATCATCCAGCCCCCTCCACAAAGGACAAACTCAGCAGGCACCAGAGCTCCGCAGAAGTGAGTCCTGTTCTGTGGGGTAGGCTCCTTGCATAGTTGATTCTCCATGGTGGCTGAAGCCAGGCCTTGCAGCCAATCAGCCTGGGAGTAAATCCCTCCTATTGAAGTGCCAACAGCAATCAAGGCTCAACTACAACAGGAGTGTATACACAGCCCAAATGGGGTGGGTGGGCACACTAGGAATGCCCAACTTGGGTGAGTGGACAGCTGTGCCAAAGGACCCTATGGTACACTGACTATATAAGGCCATTCTACAAACTCAGGGAGATACAGCAGATCTACCTAATACATATGAACAAACACAGGGAGCCTGCCAAAAGGAAGAGCCAAAGAAGCATCTCCCAAATAAAACTAGAAATCAATCACAAGAAGAAAACTAAAAAATACACAAAGACACGGAAGCTAAGTAACATGTTATTAAACAATGAATGGGTTAACAATGAGATCAAGGAAGAAATCAAAAGATACCTTGAGACAAATGAAAATGAGAACACAACCACCAAAAACCTATGGGACACAGCAAAAGCAATCCTAAGAGAGAAATTCATATAATTATAGGCCTATCTCAAGAAACAACAAAAAGCTCAAATAACAATCTAACTTTATACTTAAAGAACTTGAAAAAGATCAATAAACTAAGCCCAAAGTGAGTAGAAGGAAGGCAATAATAAAGATCAGAGCAGAAATAAATGATATAGTCTTAAAAGGTAATATAAAAGATCAATGAATCCAAGAGCTGATTCTTTGAAAAGATAAACAGGATCACTTCTGGCCAAGATGGAGGCATAGGTAGACACACTGTGCCTCCTCCCACAACCAAAAGAAGGACAACAAATTTAAAAACCAGAAACAACCAGAACTGACAGAACATCGAACTGTGTGGAAGTCCGACAACCAAGGAGTTAAAGAAGACACACTCACCCAGGCCAGCGGGAGGGTTGGAGACGGGCAGCCAGGCAGACAGGACTCACTGCAAGGCGGCAGCTGGTGGAGCGGGCAGTCCCACATTCGTGTGCGGATAAACCGGAGGAACAACTGGGGAGTGAGACACACCGCACAACCCAGGGCTCCATCGCAGGGAAATAAAGCCTCAAACCTCTGACTGAAAACACCTGTGGGGGCTGAGGCGGCAGCGGAAGGAACTCCCAGCTTCGCAGGAGAGTTTCACTGGAGAGACCACAGGGTCCTTGAGCATACACAAGCCCACCCACCAGGGAATCAGCACCAGAAGGGCCCACTTTGCTTGTGGGTAGCAGGGGAAGTGACCGAAACAGGCAGAGAGCAGAGGAAGCACCATTGTTCCCTCTCAGACCCCTCCCCCACGACAGCGTCACAACGCAGCAACATGGGTTGCCCAGCCCTGGTGAACAACTAAGGCTCTGCCCCTTAACATAACAGGCACGCCGAGACAAAGAAATATGGCCCAAATGAAAGAACAGATCAAAGCTCCAGAAAAAATACAACTAAGTGACGAAGATAGCCAACCTATCAGATGCACAGTTCAAAACACTGGTAATCGGTATACTCATAGAATTGGTTGAATTTGGTTGCAGATTAGATGAAAAAATGAAGGCTATGCTAAGTGAAATAAAGGAAAATGTACAGGGAACCACAGTGACGGGAAGGAAACTGGGACCCAAATCAATGCTGTGGACGAGAAGGAAGAAACATTCAACCACAACAGAATAAAGAAACAAGAATTAAAAAAAAATGAAGAGAGGCTTAGGAACCTCCAGGATATCTTTAAACGTTCCAACATCTGAATCATAGGGGTGCCAGAAGGAGAAGAGGAAGACCAAGGGATTGAACACTTATTTGAATAATGAAGAACTTCCCCAATCTGGCAAAGGAAGTAAACTTTCAGGAAGTCCAGGAATCTAAGTCCCAAAAAAGTTGGACCGAAGGAGGAACACACCAAGGCACATCATAATTACATTACCCAAGATTAAAGAGGAGAGAATCTTAAAAGCAACAAGAGAAAAGGAGACAGTTACCTACAAAGGAATGCCCATAAGACTGTCAGCTGATTTCTCAAAAGAAACCTTGCAGGCAAGAATGGGGTGGAAAGAAGTATTCGAAGTCATGAAAGGCAAGGTCCTACATTCAAGATTACTCTATCCAGCAAAGCTATCATTTAGAATGGAAGGGCAGATAAATTGCTTCCCAGATAAGATCAAGTTAAAGTTGTTCATCATCACTAAGCCCTTATCATATGAACTGTTAAAGGTACTTATCTAAGGAGATAAAAAATGTGAACAGTACAATGACAACAAACTCAGTTATTAACAACCAAATCAAAAACAAAAACAAACTAAGCAAACAACTAGAACAGGAACAGAATCACAGAAATGGGGATCACATGGAGGGTTATCAGCGGGGGAGTGGGGGGGGCAGAGGGGGAAAAGTACAGAGAATAAGTAGCATAAATGGTAGGTAGAGATAGACAGAGAGAGGTTAAGAATACTATAGGAAATGTAGAAGTCAAAGAACTTATGTATATGACCCATGGACATGAACTAAAGGGAGGGATGCAGGTGGGAGGGGGTGCGCAGGGTGGAGGGGAATAAAGCGGGGGGATGGGACAACTGTAATAGTATAATCAATAAAATATATTTTTAAAAAAAAGATAAACAAGATTGACAAACCTTTAACCAGACTCATCAAGGAAAAAAAGGACCCAAATAAGTCAGAAATGTGAGAGAAATACAAAGGATTTGTATTTTCAAAAATTTTAAAAAGACTTTATAAAGGACACACAGACAAAACCAAGGTAGAAGCAAGGGAGGGAGGTGGGTTTGGATGGGATGGGGGGAGTGGATGGGAGAAAATGCAGACAACTGTAATTGAACAACAATAAAGTATTTAAAAAAAGATTTATTTTTAGAGACAGGGGAGGGAGAAAGAGAGGGAGAAAAACATCAATGTGTGGTTGCCTGTCATGCACCCCCAACTGGGGACCCGGCCCGCAGCCCAGGCATGTGCCCTGACTGGGAATCAAACCGGTGACCCTTTGTTTCACAGGCCAGCACTCAGTCCACTGAGCCACACCAGCCAGGGTGGATTTGTACTTCTGACACCAAAGAAATACAAAGGATTGTTAAGAAAATATTACGAACAACTAGTCAAACCTCAGTACTCGTTGGCTTCAGAACTCATCAAACCCTGTACTCGTGGTGTTTTGACAAAGAAAATGTTTCAGCATTCAGCACTTGCTTGGGACTCATTGCACTTGCTAGAACTTCTATGAGTCACAACCCACCCCTCAAGAGAAAGTGCTTCGTCGTCTGGCACTCTTCGGTTTCGGCACTCCCTAGTTCTGGAGCAAATTAATGATGAGTACTAGGGTACCACTGTATATGCCAACAACTGGACAACCTGAACAAAATGGATAAATTCCTAGAATCATACAATCTTCCAAAACTAAATCAGGAAGAACCAGAGAATATGAATGACAGATTACACCTGGTAAAACTGAAGCAGTGATAAAAAAAAATTCCCAATAGCCCTGAACCAGATGGCTTCACAGGTGAATTTTACCAAACATTCCTAGAAGATCTAACACCTCTCCCTTCTCAAATTATTCAAAAAATTTAAGAGGAGGAAAGACTCCCAAGCTCATTTTACGAGGCCAGCATTATGCTAATTCCAAAACCAGATAAAGACACTACAATAAAAAATTATAGGCCAATCTCTCTGAGGCTAAAATCCTCAATAAAATCTTACCAAACTGAATATACCAATACATCCAACAGATCACACACTATGATCAAGCGGGATTTATTCTGGGGATGCATGGTTGGTACATTTGCAAATCAATAAACATGACATACCACAAAAAATTAAGTATAAAGTCACATGATCTTATCAATAGATACAGAAAAAGCATTTGATAAAATCCAGTCCCCATTTATGATAGAGGGAACACACCTAAACGTAATAAAGGCCATACGTGACAAACACATGCCGACGTCATACTCAGTGGGCAAGAACTACAAGCGTTCCCCTTAACATCAGGAACAAGACAGGGGTATCTGCATTCACCTTTCCTATTCAACACAGCACTGGAAGACCTCGACACAGCTATCAAACAAGAAGAAATAAGGGGATCCAAACTGGAAAGGAAGAAGTAAAATTGTCATTATTTGCAGATGACATGATACTGCACATAGAGAACCCTAAAGATTCCACCAAGAAACTACTAGAACTAATAAACGATCAGTAAAGCAGCAGGATACAAAATTAATATCCAGAAATCAACTGCATTTTTTATGCCAACAATGAACTATCAGAAAGGGAAAGTACAAAAACAAACTCATCCACAATTGCTTCAAAAAGAATAAAACACCTAGGAATAAACCTAACCAAGGATGTAAAAGACTTGTACTCAGAAGATTATATGACACCGAAGAAGATACAAATGAGTGGAAGCACATACCATGTTCATGGATAGGACAAATTAACATCATTAAAATGTCCATACTACCCAAACCAATCTATAGGTTTAGTGCAATTCGTATCAAGATACCAATGATGTATTGCAAAGAACTAGAACAAATATTTCAAAAATGTATATGGAACCAAAGACCCTGAATAACAACAGTGATCTTGAGAAAGAAGAATAAAGTTGGAGAAATCACATTACCTAATATCAAACTATAAGGCCATAGTAATCAAAACAGCATGGCAATGGCATAAAAACGGATACACAGAGCAATGGAATACAATAGAAAGCCCAGAAACAAACCCACACCTTCATAGCCAATTAATATTTGACAGAGGAAGCAAGCACATACAATGAAATGGGCTAACGATAGTTTATTCAACAAATGGTGCTTGGAAAACTGGACAGATGCATGCAGAAAAATGAAACTAGACCACCTTCTTACACCACACACAAGGACAAATTCAAAATGGATTAAAGACATAATGTTGGACTCACAACCATAAAAACCCTAGAAGAAAACAGGCAGTAAAATCTCGGACATTGCTCAGAGCAATATTTTTCCTCATACTGCAAGAGAATATCAGGAAAAATATTCCCCAGGCAAGGGAAACAAAAAAATAAACAAATGGGACTACATCAAACTAAGTTTTTGCACAGCAAAGGAAATCACCAACAAAATAAAAAGACAACCCACAGAATGGGAGGACATATTCACTGATACATCTGATAAGAGGTTAATATCAAAATTTATAAAGAGCCTGTAAAACTCAACACCAAAAAACCCAATTAAAAAATGGGCAAAGGACCTGAATAGATACTTCTCCAAAAAGAACGTACAGATGGCCAATAGATATATAGAAAGGTGCTCAAGGTCACTGATCATCAGAGAAATGCAAATTAAAACCACACTGAGATACCACCTTACACTGGTCAGAATGGCTTTCCTCAATAAATCAACAAACAAGTCCTAGTGAGGATGTGGAGAAAAGGGAACCCTTTTGCACTGTTAGTGGGAATGCAGACTGGTGCAGCCACTGTGCAGAGCAGTATGGAGTTACCTCAAAAAATTAAAAGTGGATCTACTTTATGACCCAGCAACTCCACTCCTGGAAATTTTCCTGAAGAAACCTAAAACACTAATTTGAGAGAACCAAGCACCCCTGTATTCATTGCAGCATTCTTTACAATAGCCAAGATCTGGAAGCAGTCCAAGTGTCTGTCCATTGGTAGATGAGTGGATAAAACAACTATGGTACATTTGTACAATGGAATATTACTTGGCTGTAAAAAAAGATGAAAAGCTTACTCTTTACAACAGCATGGATGGACCTGGAGAACAGCACACTAAGTGAAATAAGCTAGTCAGAGAAAGACAAATAGCATATGACTTCACTCTTATGTGGAATCTAATGAACAAACTGAACGAACAAGCAAAATAGAGACAGACTCATAGACAGAGAGCAGGTGGACAGCTGCAGTGGGGGGAGGGGCTGGGGGCTGGAGGGATAGAGGAAAAAAAGGACTCATGGACCAGGACAACAGCGTGGTAATTGCAGGGCGCAGGGGGGAGTTGGAGGTGGAAGAGGGTGTAAGGGAGATAAATGGTGATTAAAAATACAATAAATAAATAACTTAAAAAAAAAAAGACATGTGGGAAGCAAAAATTTCTACTCTGGTTTAAAAAAGAAATTCAAGCAATTTGAATTGGTCTTGTCAACAGTCTGGTGAATCAGTCTGTTTAGTGAGTGGTGTATATTAATAAATAATAAAAGACAGCATTACAACTTGGTAAACAGGCATTACCTATTTAATAAGTACAATATATACATAGAATTCTCTTATTTACAAAATGAACAGTGTAATCAAATTAGATTCTCTGTACAATGCGCACGCGCACACACACATACATATATATGTATATATATATATATCTATATATGAACTTTGGAAGATAAACAGGTTTTATCCTCATAGTCTAAATGGACAGCCATATTGCATTTTTAAGAAAGGATTTCATTCCAGAAGAAGAATACAATTTTAATATACTATTATATTTTTCATTTATTTTCTAGAAAATTCTTGATGATTTGGAGCCTTTTTCAATTTACTTTCTTTTGTTCAGCCTTGACAAATTTTTAGGTTTCTAGTGCCACCAACTGGTGTTAAAAACAAACAATCTTAGTGTCACAAAAGAGTTGTTTTATTTTAAAACAAGAAAGTTATTTTAAAAAATCAGCTACAGGAGTCAACATTCATAAGGCAAATTAACCGTACTGGAAAATAACATGATTGATAAGAACATTTTCACCAGGGTAGCATAATGTAACATTTACAACATTAATGGTTTCTAATTTTTTTCATTCTAACCGTAAATATTGGTCTAATTTATATGTAAAAATCTTTAGAAAATAACATACTGCAAAACAAAATTTGGAAACACACACAACAGCACGAATAGGTCACCTTTATGAGCATCACATGGGCATTAATTATTTACTAAAATGGCAAAAATTGAATACCATTTTATGGTCTTTGGAATTCTCCCCCTTTTTCTCATGGAGTAATTAAACATCAAACTGTGACAAAAGTATGGAAAACTGTGTACGTACCAAGAAAAGAGCAAAGTGCTCTCAGTGTACCTCAGTAAGGATTCATTTCCCAAAGCTGCACGCCAGAGGGAGACTTTTGGGTCCCCTGCTCACACAGGACTGGCCCTCTCCCCAGGGAGGCGGGCTGTGAGCTGCCCCCGTTTCCTGCTGGACATTCTCACTAGACCGTCAGCTCCAGGAGGTCAGGAACTGCTCAGTCCGGCCTGTCCACCAGTACAGTCAGAGTGCCCGGTGTGGTGCCTGGCAACAGCAGATTTCCAATGTGTTGGTTCAATGAATAAATAACATATTGGTAGCCTGATAAAAGCTAACTTCAGGATAAATCATTTTACATGGTGGTAAAGAAAGTTAGAAAGAAAACACCAAAGTTCAAACTCCTCATTCTGCTCAAACCCACTATTTTCACTCCCTAAAAAAGGCTAAAGTTTGAAGTGCCATAGAGAAAAAGAGGACCACAGTACATACTCACTTTAAAAGTGAAACCTGGTGAAGTGTATACAAATATACCCTCACATACACACAAAAAATCATTTACTGCTCCAAGAAAGCAGAAGAGCCTCTGATGTGTACAATTCATAATGAGTACGTGAAACAAATCTTCCCCCAGGTCTGAGGCTTATCCAGACCACGTTCCTTGTGCGGACACCCTGCTCTTTCCCCACGTGGTCGATGCGGTTCGGGCAGGAGGCCCCCGCGCCCCCCCCCCACAGCAGGCTGTCTGATCAGCACAGACTCAGGTCTCAGTGCGTGTGTCCCCATACCTTCTGCTCAGGCCTGATTCACAGAAAAAGGGTACAGTAGAAACCAAAGAACAAAAGAAAAATGAAGTGTTTTCTTCAAAAGTTTTCCATAGTTTCTTACATTTTGGGGGGAAGGAATAGCAATAAGTCAAAATATGGTTTATAATAGTCTTCTTATAAAACTGTTTCAAAGGGAAGCTTCTCCAAATGAATGGTGGTACAGAGGTCAATACTGGAATGTTTTAATTTTATATGTAATAAATGTGTACATATATTTTTAAAAGTATATAGACCTAGGACACTAGATCTGATCACTATTTGGTCTCCATTGGTATTTTTCGTCTTAGAAGAAAAAAAATTGGAGTGTTGGAATCTGTGTCATGGAAGAAGCTGTAAAAACAGTTACGTTGGCTACTCTCAGTGGTCTTGAGGAGTATCAACAGTGTGTCCAGAAGCAAATGATAAAATAATTCAGATTTGATTGCACTAACCCTCCTATTTTATTTTGATAAATTACTTTTGGTAAAAAGAACAAGACGTATTGTGGTAAGACATACTTTTTACAGCTATTTCAAAAATAAAACATTTCTAAACTTGTATTTCCATTTTGAAGTAAAAAGATTTTGTTTTTGGATGACAATATAGAACACAATATACCAAAAAAATACAACGAATCATCTAATCTTTAGTAAATTATCTTTTTAAACGATGGTGACTTAAGAGAGACGAAAACACTTTAAAGGGGCGTCGCCACCATGACGCTGACTTCCCTGGCCCCGTGGCCCTTTGAAGGCCTTCAACCCACCACCCCACCGCTTCCTTAAGGGGAGACGAGAATGCAAACCCCCAGACAAAAGGCGGCCACTACAAGACAAACGCAGGATGAATTGTGGAAAAAACCACACACAGAAATTCTAACAGGTGAGAAGTGAGAAAAAATTCAATGACATAGAAATACTGATACTACAACTGGCAACATTTAAGCCGCCACATCTTAAATAAATATTGTAAAAACTCAACAGGATACATACATTTGGCTCTAAAATTCCTTTGGTTACAGAGATGTAGTAGTTATTTTGTGTTTTAAATAAATATGCTGAAACGTGGTGTTTGGGGACTGTGCGGGCACCCCGCCAGAACATGCAATGACACGGACAATAAAGGGTGGGTGGTCAGACAGTACAGAATGGGTGCGTCTCTCGGGAGCAGGCTCTTTACAATATTTTAAACATTTATCTTTACACTTGATCTCAGTAAAACTAAAGTATTTCAGTTTGAAAAAATTCATTATTCATCTGTTTTAATAACTAATCTATTTCACATTTTAAAATATAACTAAAGTCCACAGGAATTTTCTAAATGAGCATGTTATTTAAAATCATATTTTATGTAACTGAAAATTTTAAAAATTCAACTATTAAACAATTTAAATGTGAAAAAATGTACCTAGCCCTGATAAGGCACACAAAAAATCTGGCCCTTGCTAGTCACCATGAGCTAGCTTTCCTAGTGG
>PVJI01031519.1:0-13061 GCA_004026765.1 Micronycteris hirsuta
GTAACCAGAGACATTGAAATTAAGAACAATCTGACAGTAACCAGAGGGGAGGTGGGAGGGGATAATGGGAGGAAGGAGGGAAGGGTTTTAAGGAACAACTATAAAGGACACATGGACAAAACCAAGGGGGGTGGAAGCAAAGAAGGGAAGTGGGGATGGCTGGGGTAGGGGAGGAGTGGTGGGGGGGTAAATGCAGACACCTGTAATTGAACAACAATAAATTAATTTAAAAATTTTTAAATGATAAAGTAGTAGATGAAAAATAAAGCATATATTCTTTGCATTAACATTCTAGATCCTCCACCACATGGCCCCAGAGAACCATTGTAGGAATTCTTTCTTCTACTATCCTTTAAGAATTTTTGCTTCTAGCCACACAGGACCAGGATACTTAGGATCCATGGAACACATCTTGTCCTTTTTTTACCTCTAGGGCATTGTTCAAACTTATATTTTATCCCTCTTTGGAATACTCAACCTCATCCATCTACCACTCCCATGAAAAGGCAGTATAATATAATGATTAAAAGCAGAAGTTCTGGAACAAGAGTATAGTTCAAATCCTGTCTTTTATACTTACTGTGTGATCTTAAAAAAATATTTAATATATCTGAATTTCAACTTCTTCATCTTTCAAATGACAATAGTACTACCTACCGCATTTGGAGGTTCTGAGCATATATAACTCCCTTCACACAGTGTCTAAAGCATGGTAAGTCATTATCACCATTACCATTTCTCAGCAATGCCCCCACAACCCTTTTATTTTGAAATATGTGCAAAATCACATGTGGTCACATACACATGTGAGCTGATATGTGAATTTAACTACCCACAGAATTCATGCATGAGGAGAGGGTGATTCTCATCCTAACAACCAATCAGATTCAGGTCAATTGCCTAACAACACCATAACAATATCTTCCGCATCTTCATACCTCAAAGACAATGGAAGCCCACCTTCAGAACTCAGATCCACTTTAATGAACTAGAAGTATTCAATAGCTGACTATAAGAGATGGTCTGAGCTGAAAGTACTTCCAGAAGTGGGAAAAATTATAGATGTCATTTCAAACAGCTGTGCCAGAGCTGGGACTTGATAAAGAAGAAAAAGAGCCACCTCTATTCCAAAATATTTCTTCATGGGTCACATTTACCAGTACCTAAAATTTTCTGATTAAAATTTTAAGTCTTAAGGACCTTGGATTTGTGGCCTTGTGTATGTTTCTAAAAAATAAATTAATGTGGGTATAAAAATTTTTAAAGAAATTTAAATTTTATTATTCAAATACGGTTTACATTTAACATTATTTTGCATTAGTTTCAGGCGTGTGGCATAGTGGCCAGACAATAACATACCTTACATTAAAATTTTCATGCAAAATTTTAAAAGATGGACTTAAGCCTCCAAATCAAGTGACTAGTTTTCATTAAAATGCAAATATCTTATGAAACACACAACATTAAGTTGTTTTCATCCTTTCACACCACAGTGTGAATTTCTATATCAGGCCTGTTTCATGAAAAATAAGAGAAAACAAGCTTTCATAGAGGCAAATTAGAAGAAAAGGTCATTGCTGTGCACATGGGCACTCAACCCAAAGGAGAAGGACACAGGAAGAAGGTTGTATAGAGGACAGCATTTACAGGGACATTTATTTACACAGCAGATTAATAAAAAATGCATCCATTTACTTCTTCATGTACCAATGCAATCTTAGCTTTCTAGACCAATTGGATATATTTGTATGGAACTATTTTTGTTAGAGGGGGCGGCATTAGTCAGTGGAGGGCTAATTTCCTAGTATATTTCCCAGGATTTTAATGGGAAACAGCATTTGGTCATTATATTTTTCTTTAAACACACCAATTCATGATTCATAATAAACATACCTCACTCACCCCATAAAAATAACCCTATTTTAAAAATAAAGAAGTGACTTTGAGTATTTACTACTCATAGAAACCTAGGGAAAGAAAGGGGAGGGGGTACCTGGAAGCTGAAAAAGGTTGATTCCTAAAAAGATAAGCACAAGTTGCCTTATCCCCCTACTCTGGTCAAAGATTTCATGCTGCAAATCAGTCCAAAGTTGCATTACTGTTCTTATATCACACTGCCATTATACACTGAAGTCTCTGAATCTTCCAGAAAACCATAGACTACAGAAAAGCAGAGACTATGGCTTCATTGTCAATTGATTTTCAACTCTTTGCATAGTGTCTGGAACCTAAGAGATACTCAATGGAGCTGAACAAATGAATGAATAGATGAATGAATAAATGTGCAAATGAAAGAATAAATGACTGAATGGAAATCAAGAATCCAGAGTAAAGAGAACTCCTGATTCAGATCATCCAAGGCCTATGGTGGGAGCAAGATATTCTCTTGTGGGAGACAGAATGAATTACTTGCCATCACTGAGTGAAAACAGATTAGAAGCCTCAAGGTTAAGCACTGTTGCAAAGCCCCTGGAGTTGTAATAGTCAAATAGAATGAATCTTCACATACCACCTCCCATGCTCCAGTAGTCTGCAGGAGCCAACAATAACATCTCCCGGAAACATGTGGACCTTAAGCCCCAGCACTCTCCTAAAGGAGTGAAAATAAAACCAAATGTGGAGTCAGAATATTGGGATTCAAATCTTGATTTTGCATTCACAATCTCGAATCCCTTGGGGAAGTCACTTTAATCTTGAGCCTCAGTTTCATCATCTGCAGAATGGGAATGATTAGTAAAACATATTCTGCTGGCCTATTTTGCAGACACAGTGAGTCGGCATACATGAAGGCAAATAGGAATTTAGGAAATGTTACATCCTATCTTCAGTCCTTGTTTTTCAGTGAAACTATTGTTCTGGATTAAGAATCCCTTAGGGCCTCTGATATTCCAGGGGCAGGAAAGAGATGTCATTAAAGGCCTTGGGTGTATGTGTAGGAAGAAGAGGGATGGGCAGGAAGAAGGCAGCAAAGACAGATTGATAGGGCAGGAATTGTAATTTAGGAGATCAAGGGAAGCTGAATAAGTACCCAGGGTAAGAATTAAGAAGAAAAGCATCCATTGGGTTTGGCCTGTACCTCTATCCCTTGGTGACTGTCATAAAATAAAATCTTAATCTAATAAAAAGGGAGTCAGCAGGAAGATTTCAGTCCCACCTCTTCACAAAAAGAAGTATGATATCTTGCCACACCTCCCCCAGCATAAGTGCTGCCACCTCAAAGATTTGCCCAATCACATTCCTGAAATAGAATGGTTGATTATAAGAGTTCAAGGAGGAGAGGGAAGATCTGTGCAGAGAAGGAAAGGTCAGAGCATGATGGATTCGCCTGACATCCACATCAATTATGGTGCTGACCAGGCTTGCAGTAATGTCCAAAGATACCCTGTTTCCTTTAAGTTAAGGCCCCATCGAAAAAGGGTTGGAGTAAGAGGAGTAACCACATGTAGGAGTGATATTCAGGCATCAAGAGACTGGAACAATATCTAAGATCTTTCTCCAGCACTCACAGAACAAATCTAGAAGTTCCTTCACATCACCTTAAGTTCCTAAGAAGTTCAGCCTGTCCCTAAAAGTCAAAGGTCTACTATCTCTTCCCTTTGAAAGCCTATATTCCTTCTCAAAGCTTTCCTTGCAGATACCTCCTTTGGGTCTGAAATAGCCAAATGGTTGTCATGGGAACCTAATGCTCGTTTGCCTCTAATTGCCTGTCCTAGAAGAATAAAGCTCCAACTCCCATTTCTATTAGAGGAGATCACATCAATCAGTTATACTAATTTCCTATAGTGTTTCTGAGAATTTCATCTGGAAATAGCTTTTATATTTTGTTACAATAAGCCAGTTGGTGATCCATGTATTGCATGTCACCACCACCACTCCTGCCTGCCCCTGTAAAAGCCTCTGTGTGTTTTTTATTCTTTTTTTATTTTTCAATTACATTTTATATTCAATGTTATGTTATTTATATTCAATCTTATATTATGTGTTATTTTCAGATGTACAGCATAGTGGCTAGAAAATTATGTACTCTACAGAGTAGTCCCCTGAATGTTTCAAAAAGATGTAGATTACAGCATAGGGAATATAACAAAGACCTCTGTCTTTCAGTCCACTAAGATAGTGATTATAAAATTCCATCCCTTTAAAGTGGGCTTAATCCACAGATGTCAAAGTTGAAAGTTTTATATTGTCCAACTTCCAGTGGCTTTCTAAAATTAGAAGCTAGAGAAGTAAATATCTTGAATTAGCTTTAAGGGTGAAACTATTAACACACAAAGTTGTCAGAGAGTCCCACTCATGTTCCTGTGTGTAACATCAAACTGAATTATATAAAGGAAAAGTACATTTTTTAAAATTTCTTGGAAATGGTCTGGAAAGGAGATGGGGAAACCACAAGCTTTCTCACCTCTTTTATGCATTTTTCCCATTCCTGGTAACTGAAGTCCTTATAACAGTAGAATTGTGAACACTTTTGTGACCAGATACTTGGTGTGAGATACAAATTACAGCTTCCTTTTCCTGTGATGGCTTTCAACTCTGTAGTTCAATTCCCTCTGGCTTCATGATGGAGCCCACAGTACTTCTCCCTGCTTCTGTCCCCATCCATCCTTCTGCTCTTCTCACTTCAAACATAGGCCCGGATAGTGCAAAGCACTCTGGCTGCTGACCCATGAGAGTTCAGAGGCCATTTGCTCTGCTACCCCCACCTTTCTGTACTGCCCCATACAGAGCATCAGGGCTAGCACAAAGCCTCTTTAGAAGCTTAATACATACAGACAATAAAGCAGGCACATTTGCATTTTCAATTCAGGGAGAAATTGGGCTAAGGGGAACTTCAATGACTGAATCTTGGATAGGGAGTAGCAATAGAGTAAAGGACAAGGTTTTCGGGGAGATGCCAGAATCAGTAGTCCAAGTAGTCTGAACTCTGGAGACAGGGAGAAACAAACAGGGAAGCCAGGGCCAGCAGAGGGAACTATAAAAAGGGGGCACAGTTTGCATTAAGCTAGCTCTTACTCATGACTTATTTGTGATTTAGAGTTCAGTTCCCCAGCCCCAAAAGAGTTCTTCTCCTTTCCCATCTTATAAGGATATAAGAAAAAGAGAGGCAGACTCACAAGAGCTATGGAACACTTTGTAATGAAGAGCTTAGAGGTACCCACAGTACAATGATTTTATTAGTGAGCATTATCCCTCTTGCTTTCAGAAAATAACAAATGGCCTTAGTAGCTTAAGGCATCATTACCAACAAAATACATACAGCAATTTCCTTATAACATTTTTCACTATAGAACAAAACAAGGCAAGTTCCTTATGGATTAGGCATTCCCAGGACAAGAAACCTGAAGAAAGTGTTATTGTGATGCCATGGGTAATAAAGGTATCTAACAAAATGAGATACTTTCTTCCTTTGCAGCAATGACTCTACCAACTGCTAGCAGGACACACTGGCTCAGGCCCCCTCATGTTCAATAGCAACAAATCTTCAGAACAAAGGTGAACACTGCTTAAGTCAAGGTCAATAGTTCTACCACATTAAATCCAACCAAGGACATATGAGGAATTTGACAAGTCCACAAAGCAAATGTTACATATCTATTTGCTTATTTATTCCTTCTCTACTTTTTAAAAACTTGCTGCCGCTTGTAATCAGTAAATTCTTCATACAATTAGACTAAAATCTGTCAACAAAGATCCATTCTTTTTTTACAGCAGAGTTCTATTCCATTGTATATATGTACCACAGCTTTTTTTAAAAGATTTTATTTATTTATTTTTAGAGAGAGGAAGGGAGGGAGGAAGAGGGGGATAGAAGCACCAGCGTGTGACTACCCCCTGTGCGACCCCACAGGGAACCCAACCCACAACATAGGCATGTGCCCCAACTAGAAACCGAACCAGCGAACCCCTGGTTCACAGGCTGGTACTCAATCCACTGAGCTACACCAGCCAGGGTTACTATAGCTTTTTTTATCCACTCATCTGCTGATGGACACTTTGGGCTGCTTCCAAATCTTAGCTATTATAAATAACACTGCAGTGAACATAAAGGTGCATATATTCTTTCAAATTAGAATTTCAGATTTCTTTAGATATAAGCCAGTAAGAGAAAGACAAATACCATATGATTTCATTTATATGTGTAATCTAATTAACAAAGTAAACTAACAAACAAAATAGAAACAGACTCATAGATAAGAAGAACAGACTTACAGCTGTCCAAGGAGAGGGGTGTTGGGGGACTGGATGAAAAAGTTTAAGGGATTAAGAAAAAATACTTCATAAACATGGACAATAGTATGGTGATGGCCAGAGGGAAAATGAGGCAGGGGGAGGTAGAAAAGGGTAAGGGGCAATAAATGGTGATGGAAGAAAAGTTGACTTGGAATGTTGAACACACAATACAATATACAGATGACATAATATAAAATTGTACACTTGAAACCTGTAAAATTTTATTAACCAATGTTGCCCCAGGGTTGGAGGGTGGAGGGATTGAGCAAAAAAACAAAACAACAGCAAAAAAAAAAAAAACAGAGAAAGAACTCAAGGACACAAACACCAGTGTGGTAATTGCAGGGAGTGGAAGTAGAAGAGGGTATGGGAGGATAAATGATGATGGAAAAAAATTTTAAAAATAAAAACAATCAAGCACACAATTTGGAACTGAGTTTCCTGGCAACCAAGGTAAAAATCAAAACACAATGTTAAAACTTGTGTTATAATAGAACCATTTATTCCTGTCTCTAAATAGATTTCTGCAAGATGTGACATATTTGTCTCATAGTCTATTATAAATGGTAGCAAGAAAGTATAATTGAACCCATCTATGGAGTTAGTGGGATTTAGAAAATCAAATATTTTCTGTACCCCATCACAGCAGGCACAATGTACTTCAGTGAAGCTATCAGATCAGCTGACCGTGCTGGACTTTCCATGGACAATTAGGCCTTTTTTTCCTTACCTAACTACTACCAGTCCCTGGAGCTTCCTCATCCTTCAAATCAATGTTCCTGAGGGAAAGACCCATCTGAGATCTTCTTCATACATATTCCTGGATCTTTTTAACCCTGAGGCCTAATTTTATGCTACAGAATTCCCTTGTATGACTCAGCTTATAATTTTATGGTGCCATCATTGTTGCCTTGGAATTCTCTATATTCCCTTTCAGTTCTTGGTATATGGCTGGCTAGTCCTCTTGAAAAGTTGTGGCTTATCCTGCTCTCCCAGTCTTGAGTGAACTCTCTGAGTTCTCCCTGACTTCTCCCTCACCTATGACACTCCTCTTATCAGCAGATTCAAAACTCATACAGCTTCAGAGTTCATGCCATACATCTGACTAGGGTATGAAGGGGGGTTCTTATGTATGATGAATTTCATTATTTTAATTGTCTTGCAGAAGAAAGCAAACATGTTCATTAGGAGAAACAAACTTCTTCCTGGCCCTGATCTTGAAGAAGTATTTGTCATGAAGTTTTATATAAGGACAATCCTTGGGCAATATAATAGATGATGTTATGGACCAGGAACAAAATATGGGGAGCCAGTTGCTAACTCTACAAAACAAATATCAGTTCACAACTCTACATCTGGTGCTCATAAATCAAAATCTCACTGATCTTCTGATGCTGTTTCTAACACTTCAAGACCACTAAAATTGAGTCTGGAGCCATATGCACACCCCCATACTCCCGTCATCTATGGTTTTCAGAATCTGAGCCTCCAAAATTCCTATTCTCCACTCCCTTCCCTAGGGATTAGCTCAGACCTGCCAGAAGTGATTAAAGCTATTCCTTGTAATAAGCATTATACAAAGAACCCTGAGTGAAGGTGTTTCTGAGGGTCCCTATATCATAGATAACAATATTCTGTGCCAAGAAAAAAAAGGTTAATTGTTATTAAGGTCACTGTAACTCTTAGTCACTCTGCTTGGCAGACATCCCCAATTCCTCACCTCCCTCAGACTACTCGATGGAGAAGGCTTTTTTGTGTCCTACGGTGAGCCAACATGGGGATTTCTCTTAAGGAAAACTCCTCCCTTTCTCCTCTCTTTATTTATTGCCCTGGGCTTCACTTTATTGTAGCGTCACTTCCCAATAAACAGAAGGTGCCTGATTGGCAACAAGGAAAGGAAGAGGAGATTGAATATGGAGATGAAAAGGGAGAATAAAGTTCAACAAGAGAGAAATTCTAGCTGCTTCTTTTTTTCTTTGGGGCCTGAATCTCACCCTTTTCTCAACTTCTCTCTGCCAGAGAAACTACCCAGGCAAGACATAAAAACAATAAGGCAACTATTTTGGAAAATAGAAGGGGAGAAGTCTTCAACTCTAAGTTCTCCTTCCTTTATACTCCTCTCTGCAGGGATAATGTTCATGGAAAAATGACCTGGTCTAAGAGAGTAAGAATCATTTACTCCATACTTGACTTCATTTCAACAAAATTCAAATTTATATAACTTCCCTAACTTTATCCATGCTTACACCTTCTATTTTAATTTCTGACATTCTGTTTATCTACCCTACAGATTAAAAACATCTAGTTCCCATGCCTTAGATGCTGTGCTCAGTTGAATAATAACCCCTCAAAATATACAAGTCCTAATCCCTGGAAACTTTAAATGTTACCTGTATAGCAAAATGGACTTTTGCAGGTATAATTAAATTAATAATTTTGAAATGAGGAGATCACCTTGCATTATTAATGTAGGCCATAAATATACTCATAAGGGCCCTTATAAGAGGGAGGCAGAGGGAAATTTAACTTCAGAGGAGAAGATGATATGACAGAAGCAAAAAGAGATTTGAAGTAGCTACATTGCTGGGTTTGAAGATGAAAGATATGGCCATGAGCCAAGGAATACCAGAAATGCTACTCTTGAAGATGGAAAAGGCAAGGAAACAGATTCACCTCTACAACCTCTGGAAGGAGTGCAGCCCTACAAACACCTTGATTTTAGCCCAGTGAAACTGATTTAATCTCTTGCCTCCAGAACCATAAAAGAATAAATTTGTATGGCTTTAGCAGAGTGGATTAGAGATGCTTGAGCAGTGACTGGGGATGGAGGCTTTGAGGGGAGAAGTAAGAGAAAGGCCACTGCGATCCTGGTACTGAGTCATCACCCTTATGACAGCAGCCATCCTGCTCAGTCAGACCACTCCCCACCAAGCAGCAGCAACCTGAGGGGAAACAACAGCCCCGACCCCAGGAGGGATTCTGCCCCGCCCTATGGGGCTTAAGCCACACTGATGAGCACAGAGTGACTAGATTAACAACTGAAGGAAACAACCACAGACAATAGATCCCTGGCATTCTCAGATCAGGCTGCCTAAGGTCAGATGGGGCCAACATCTGACATCATCAGAGGAGGATCCAGAAAGAATAAATAGTGGTAAATACTAGAAGCTACTGAGATGAAAGCCACTGTGGTCTTCTCCATAATTAGTGATATTTCCTATCCTGCATAGCTTTCTAACATTCATTTCTTGTCCAGCAAGTTTGTACATATTAAGTCACTGGAATTTATACTATTGTATATTACTATTGTTTTGTATAATAGCCTTAATCTCTTTACATTCTTATAAATACTAGTTAATTCGCTGTTGATAGTGGAATTGCATGAGGGACATACTTTTTTGGATGTGAATTTGTTCCCTGGGTGTTGTTGTTTTCTTCTGGTAGCACCTGCACAACAACATACAAGATGGGATAGGCAGAGTGACCCTCATTCAACCAGCTGGATGGAAGGATTCACCGTAGAGTGACCTAACAATAATGAAAACACAGTTACATCCAGAAAGCCAACATAAATGGAATAAAAAGCATCCTAAGAGAATTAAGCTCAGGAGATCAAGGAGAGTACACCACTGAATCTCACAGGTCTCCCATCATAGAGGATCATACCACAAACTCAGGGAGTCAAAACAGATCAATTTAAGAAACAGAAATAAGCAAGAAGAGCCTCACAAATAATGGGAAGACAAAGAAACAACCCTCAAACAAAATGAAAGGAGGAATCCTCAGAAAGAATGTTAAATTAAATAGAGGCAAGTCAACTACCAGATAATGAGTTCAAAACAATGGTAATAAGGAAGCTCAATGAGCTCACTGAGAATTACCAAAAACTATAGGTAAGCTATGAGGAACTTACTGAAAAATGTATCAGCATGAAAAATAACACAGAAACAATCAACAAGGGCCAAGAGGAAATAAAGAATACAGTTTTTGAATTAACACAGGAGAACGGATCAAAAGCAGGCTCGAGGAAGCAGAAGATCAAATCAGTGAGCTGGAGGACAAAGTAGAAAAGAACTCCCAAAAAGAGCAAAAAAAGGGGAAAAAAGATGTAAAAGGAAAGAAGAGGGATTAAGGGAACTACAGGACAACATGAAATGGAATAATATTCATATAATGGGGATACCAGAAGGACAAGAAGAGCAAGGGATCAAAAACCTGTTTGAAAACTAATGATGTAAAACTTCCCTAATTTGATAAGAGAAAAAAGTCACACAAATCTAGGAAGCACAGGAGGTCCCAACCAAGAGGCCCACTCCAAGACACATCACAATAAAAATGGCAGAATTCTATGACAAAGACAGAATCTTAAAGGCAGCAAGGAAGAAACAGGAAGTAACATACAAGGGAGTCCTGATAATGCTAGCAGCTGACTTCTCAATGGACATACTACAAGCCAGAAGAGAATGGCAAGAAATATTCCAAGTAATGAAAAGCAAAGACCTGCAACCAAGACTACTCTATCCAAAAAAGGCTCTCAATTAAAATGGAAGGCAAAATAAGGAGTTTCCCAGACAAAAGTAGACTCAAACAATACACCTCCAAAAAACCTGCACTGTAAGATATGCTAAACGGACTGCTTTAAGAAAAGTGAGGAAGAACAAGAGTGAGAGAGGAACCAAGATAAAAACGGAGTATATTGGCAATGAGTAAGTATCTATCAATAATAACCTTAAATTTAAATGGATTAAATGCTACATTAAAAAACATAGAATAGCTGAATGGATAAGAAAACCTGACCCCCACATATGCTTCCTACAAGAGACCCACCTCAGAACAAAAGACCTACACAGACTAAAAGTGAAGAGTAGGAAAAAAATATTCCAAGCAAATGGACAGGGAAAAAAAGCTGAGGTAACAATATATATATCAGAAAAAATTGACTTCAAAACAAAGGCCACTAAAAGAGATTGAGAAGGAAACTTCATAATGCTCAAGGAAAGAATCCATCAAGAAGATATAAAAATTATAAACATATATGCACCCAACATAGGAGGAATCAAATACATAAGGAAAATCTTGGAGGACTTCAAGAAATATATAGATAGCAACACACTTATATTAGGAAATTTTAACACCCCACTGTCAAAAGTGGACAGATCTTCCAAACAAAACATCAACAAGAATATTGCAGCATTGAATATTACACTAGATCAAATGGACTTAACTGATATTATATATATATATATATATATATATATATATATATATATATATATATAACCTTTCATCCCAAAGAAGCAAAATATACATCCTTTTCAAATGCACATGAAACATTTTCAAAGATAGACCACATGGTAGGACACAAAACAAGGCTTAAAAATAAAAGAAAATTGAAATCATATCAAGAATCTTCTCACGCAACAAGGGGCTGAAACTAGAAACCAACCTCAAGGACAAAACTCAAAAACACTCAAATTCACAGAGATTGAAAAGCATGTTATTAAACAATGAAAGAGTTTAGAATAAGATCAAGGAAGAAATCAAGAAGGGTCTGGAAACAAATGAAAGTGAACTCACAAAAGTCCAAAGCTTATGGGACTCAGCAAGGGCTGTCCTGAGAAGGAAGTTCATAGTGATATAGGCCTACCTAAAAAAGATAGAAACATTTCAAATAAACAACTTAACCCCACATCTACAAGAACTGGAAGAACAACAACAACCAAAGCCCAGAGCAAATGGAAGGAAGGAAGTAACCAAGATCAGAACAGAATTAAATGAAATAGAGACTAAGAGAACAATTCTGAGGATCAATAACTCCAGGAGCTGGTTCTTTGAAAAGATAAACAAAATCATTAAGACTTTAAGGAGACTCATCAAGAAAAAAAAGAGAGAGGACCCAAATAAACAAAATCAGAAATGAAAGAATAGAGATTACAACTGATACCACAGAAATACAAAGGATCATTAGAAATTACTACAAAGAACTATATGCCAAGAAATTTGAAAACATAGATGAAATGGACAAGTTTCTAGAAAATATAATCTCCCAAAACTGAATAAAAAAGAAGCAGAAAGCCTGAACATACTAATAACAGTGGATGAAATTGAAGCAGTAATTAAAAAATTCCCAGCACACAAAAGCCCTGGACAGGACAGTTTCACAAGAGAATTTTACAAAACATTTCAAGAAAAGCCAACCCCTATACTTCACAGATTATTCCAAAAGAATCCAAGAATAGGGAAGACTCCCAAACTCTTTTTATGAAGCCAGCATCATCTGACTCTCAAAACCAGATAAAGATACAACAAAGAAAGTAAACTACAGGACAATATCTCTGATGAACATAGAAAATAAATTCCTCAACAAAATATTGGCAAACTGCATCCAGAAATACATTAAAAAGACCATGTACCATGTTCGAGTAGGATTCATCCCAGGGAAGCAAGAATGGTACAATATTCACAAATCAATAAATGCAATACATCACATAAACTAAAGGAAAGACAAAAATCCATGATCATATCAATAGACGCAGAAAAAGCATTTGATAAGGTACAGCACCCATTTATGATAAAAACACTCAGCAAAGTGAGAGTTAAGAGAGATACTTCAACATAATAAAAGCCATATATGAGAAACCTACGTAGTCAGAAGTAAGCCAGGCAGTGAGGGACAAATACCTTATGATCTCACCTTTAACCGGATCATAACCAACAAAAGCAGAAAGCAAGCAAACATAATCAGAGACGCTGAAATTAAGAACAAGCTAACAATAGACAGGGGAGAGGGGGGAGGGGACAATGGGGAGAAGAGATTTCAGGAATCACTG
>PVJI01031520.1:0-13060 GCA_004026765.1 Micronycteris hirsuta
AAAAATTATTTTCAGGAGAAATATGAAATTCTGTCATCTAATATTGACTAGGTGTAGTACCACTTGCATATTTTGTAGTCTGCTACAAGAAGAAAGCAGTTATCTGGGCAGTTTACCTCTGCATGTTAAGAAGAGAAGAAAACTTGCAAAGTCTTGTTTTAGCTGAACTCATTTGCTGTGTATGAGTAAAAACCCAGTTCCTTCTTTCTCTATGGAGAGAGAGAGAGAGAAGAAGAAGAAGAAGAAGAAGAAGAAGAAGAAGAAGAAGAAGAAGAAGAAGAAGAAGAAGAAGAAGAAGAAGAAGAAGAAGAAGAAGAAGAAGGAGAAGAAGAAGGAGGAGGAGGAGGAGGAGGAGGAGGAGGAGGAGAATAAGAGGGAGAAGAAAAGGGAATGGAAGGTAAAGGAAAGAAAAAGAAGTGAAAGGAAGAAAAGGGAGCTTGGTAAAGTTGTTACAGCAAATTACATGGTAAAGTTGTTACAACAAATTACAACTAACTGCGTGGCTTCAGACAATAGAATTTTTTATTGTTTCAGAACTATAGGCCAGAGAGATAATTGAGAGAGAGAGGTAGATAAATGAATAAATATAGATAGAGAGAGATAGAGAGGCTGATGCACAGGTATAAACACTCAGATAGTAGATAAATGGATACATAGGTAGATAAATTTTCAAACTCTCCAACGTGTGCCATCATCAGATTGCTTTATTTTTTATTTTGCTCTACGTATTTTTTCTTTTTTTAAATATATTTCATTGATCATGCTATTACAGTTGTCCCATTTTATCCCCTTTATTCCCCTCCATCCTGCACCCCCCCATTCCCCGCCCTTTAGTTCTTGTCTATGGGTCATACCCATAAGTTCTTTGGCTTCTATATTTCCTATACTATTCTTAACCTCCCCTGTCTGTTTTCTACCTACTGTTTGTGTTATTCTCTGCACCTTTTCCCCCACTCTCCCCCTCCCCTGTTGATATCCCTCCATGCCTTATATAAATCCTTTTAACATTTCATATAATAAAGGCTGGGTGATGATGAACTCCTTGAACTTGACCTTATCTGAGAAGCACTTTATCTGCCCTTCCATTCTAAATGAAAGTTTTGCTGGATGGAGTATTCTTGGATGTAGGTCCTTGCCTTTCATGACTTGGAATACTTCTCTTCAGCCCCTTCTTGCCTGAAAGGTCTCTTTTGAGAAATCCGCTGACAGTCTTATGGGAATTCCTTCGTAGGTAACTGTCTCCTTTTCTCTTGCTGCTTCTAAGATTCTCTCCTTATTTTAAATCTTGGGTAATGCCATTATGATGTGTCTTGGTGTGTTCCTCTTTGGGTCCAACTTCTTTGGGACTCTCTGAGCTTCCTGGACTTCCCGAAAGTCTATTTCCTTCATCAGCTTGTGGAAGCTCTCCTTCATTATTTGTTCAAACAAGTTTTCAATCCCTCAGTCTTCCTCTTCTCTTTCTGGCACCCCTATGACTCGGATGTTGGAATGTTTAAAGATGTCCTGGAGGTTCCTAAGCCTCTCATCATGATTTTGAATTCTTGTTTGTTCATTCTTTTCTGGTTGAATGTTTTTTTCTTCCTTCTGGTCCACTCCGTTAATTTGAGTCCCAGTTTCCTTCTCATCACTATTGGTTCCCTGTACATTTCCCTTTATTTCTCTTAGCGTATTCTTCATTTTTTCATCTAATTTGAAACCAAATTCAACCAGTCCTGTGAGCATCCTGATTACCAGTGCTTTGAACTGGGAATCTTATAGGTTGGCTGTCTCTTCGTCGCTTAGTTGTATTTTTTCCGGCATTTTGATCTGCTCTATCATTTGGCCCATTTTTTTCTCGGTGCACCTGTTACTTTAGGGCGTGGAGCCTTAGGTGTTCACCAGGGTGGGGTAACCCACAGCGCTGTGTTGTGACGCTGCCTGTGGGGGTGGGGCCTGAGCAAACAATGGCACTTGCTCCCCTCTCCAAGCTTTCCTCGCTACCCACAAGCAAGTTGGGTCCTTCTGTGCTGGCTCCCTGGTGGGTGGGCTTGCGTGGTTCCAAGTCCCTGGGGGTCTCTCCAGTGAACTCTCCTCTGAAGCTAGGAGTTCCTCCTGCTGCTGCCTCAACCCCCACAGGTGTTTATCTGTGTGTGAATGAGGACTGCCCAGTCCACCAATCTCGGCCCTGCTGGGTCAGGGTTGGCCAGCCTCATATTTTGCTGAGTGTGCCAGCTGGGTTTTGGCCAGGTGCGCCTGCTGCGGGTCTCTCTGGGCAGCTGCAGTGTTGCCAGCAGCGCTCCAAAAACTTCCGTCTTGCCACTTGCTCTCCGCCTGGCTCGGCCCCACTTACCAGTCTGGATGAACATGTTTTCTTTAACTTCCTTGTTCTTGGACTTCCACATAGTTTGATATTCTGTCAGTTCTGGCTGTTTTTTGTTTTTTTCAATGGTTGTTTCTCCTCTTTTGGTTGTTCGAGGAGGCACAGTGTGTCTACCTACATGTCCATCTTGGCTGGAAGTCTGCTCTAGGTAAATTTTTATTAAATCAAGAATGCAGTAAACTTTCCAGCTTTATTGGGATATCATGGACATACAGCACTCTGCACCTGTAAGGTGTACAGTGTATTGAATGGATGTATTTATATATTGCAATATGCTACCACCTCAGCTTTAGCTAATACTGTTAAGAAGTCATGTAACTGCCACTTACTTTTTGTGGTGAGAACCTTTCAGATACACTCTTTCCAGGACATAACACAGTCCTGCTAAACATAATCACCAGGGCGTATGTTAGAACCCCAGAAAGAGGTAATCTCATAACTGAACGTTGATGCTCTTCGATCAACGTCTCTCCTTTCCTCTACTCCCTGTGGTCACCACCCTTCCACCCTGTTTCTACACATTTGGCTTCTGTAGATTCCACGTATATGTGTGGTCATGTCATATTGATATTCCTCTGTGTGATCTGGCTGAGTTAACAAAATGCCCTCAAGATCCATTTATGTTGTCTGAAATGGCAGGGTTGTTTTTCTTTATTTTTCTTGTTGACACTATTGCAGATGTCTCTTCACCCCCCCTCCCAGCTTTGCCCACCTCCACCGAGCCCTCAATCTCCTGTCCCTCTGGCTGCCACTGCTCTGCTGTCTGTATCTGTGGGTCATGCATGTATGTGCTCTGGCTGATCCCTTCACCTACGTTCATCCAGCCTCCTCCTCCCTCCGCGCTCACAGCTCTCAGTCTGTGCCTTGTGTCCATGCTTCTGTTCCCAGTTTGCTCTTCTTTCTTGTGGTTGAATAATATTGTTTATATATATTCAGACTTTGGAAAATCCCAAAAATCATACCATTATTAAAAAGGATTACTTTTAAAGGTGGCACCTCACTAGGCTGTCCCTTCCAACACCAAGTGATGGCCATTTTGGGGAAATGGTACATGTGGCATCTGATGTAGGTGGGAAGGTTGGTGGGGTTAGAAAGGATGGTAGGCATCAGTTGGTATTCATCTTTCAGGTTCACCTCTAAATTTGCCCATTTATTTATTGATTGGTTCCAGGTTAAGTCCTGTGTATTGAGGTGATAAAGACTCAATAATGTCCATCTGGTCATGTAATGATTAGGCATGAAGAATATTTTAATAGCCCTGGCTGGTGTAGCTCAGTGGATTGAGTGCAGGCTGTGAACCGAAGGGTCACTGGTTCGATTCCCAGTCAGGGCACATGCCTGGGTTGTAGGTCAGGTCCCCAGTGGGGCCCATGTGATAGTCAACCACACATTGATGTTTCTCACCCTCTCTTTCTCTCTCCCTTCCCCTTTCTCTAAAAATAAATAAATAAATAAAACTTAAAAAAAAAGAACATTTTATTACGTGAAACTGGAAGAGAGCATGAGGTTTTAGATGTGTGGACCCCAACAGGCACGTGGGAAGGACCCTCAGGTCACGAGGGTGAGAGAAGAAGGGGGGTCACTACAGAGAGTCGGCCAAGATAATGGGAGAGAAAAAAGACATTTAATGGAGAAAGAGTCCTGCACAGGGAGCACTCAGACACTCCCTGTACCCAAACCTCGTTCACTCCCCTGGACAAATCAGCAGACAGTCTCCCCACCTGTGGTCCAGACTGTCCTTCACCTCCTCCTGGGTCATCAGATGGGCTCCATGCTCCCCCACTCTGAATGGCGCCCTGTCCCCTCTGTGTTCATTTCTCAGTTTCACTGTGGGTCCTTCCTTGACTGTTTAAAGCCTGAAACAGCAGCACCTTGAACCCCATGAGCATCAGTCCAGCCAAACCCAACCGGATGAGATTCTCTGTTCTGCAGTCCTGGGGGTCGGAGGCTAAGGAATTAGAGGTAAAGAGGTGACAAAAACCAGGGCAGACTAAAGTTACCCCAGGATCCTGGATGTCCACCCAATGCACCTGCCTCCCTCTGACAGGACCTGACCCTCTGCACCCAGTCCTGTAACAGGATTCTCCTACTCCCAACTCCTGGGGTCTGACTTGTTCTTTGATGGGCTGATGGTGTCGGCTGCCCCTGAGGATCATGAAATGAGGGTGTGAGTGAGGACTTGGGGAGACATGAGCCTCCCCCTGGGGTCTGTGCTCGCTGATGCCTCACCTCTCAGACTGTAACTTTCACATGGTCGTATCATGAGCCCTGACTTCACTCTGCCAGGTCCTGTCTCCTCCTTGAATCATCTCAGCCTCTTGTCCCTGAACCAGCACAGATTCACTTTGGGCCAGAAGTAACAGTGCCCCAGAGCTCAGGATTAGTAATAAATGGTCACAATAAGGAAGTGCTGTGTTCTGGGTTCTGCCTGAGAAGCAGGTCCCAGAAGCTCATTCCCCTACAGCTGAGAGATCCACTAAGTCAACAGCTGATGATCCAGGGTCCATGGATTAGGGTTGGTGTCAGGGGCTCCAGAACATCCCCCTCTGTGTATCCCCCTAAATTCCCCCATTTATTACTGTTTAAGACTCTGAAGAAACATAGCTCTCTGTTGAGTGAGCTGAGAGAGGACAGGATTCAGATCACCTCATGTGAGACCAGGGCTCCAGGGTTCCCCACAGCTATGGGGAGGTGTAGTATGATTTATAGCACCTATAGGTGTCCCCATGGACTGAAGTCATGGGACTCATGAAGAATTGGGGGAGAAGGGAATGGACTGACCCCTTCATGGACAAAGAAAAGTGTCCTTTGGGCTCTGTGACTGACACAGCAGGGTCACCTACTCTCCTAAGTCCACTGTAGGGCCAGGCTGGATTGAGAGGGAGAGTCTGTCAGGGAGCCACTGAGCAGACCCTCCTGAGCTCTGTGAGGCTCCTTATGTCAGCTAATGCCGCACAGGCCTGTGAGCAGGAGGGGACCAAGGATGAGCAGACATGAACCCGACACTCAGAGAAGAGAAGGTACGACTTGCACCCACAGAGGGAGCAGCAGAGCCAGGACCTGAACCAGTACCGACTCCAGCCCTTTTTCCCTCCTCTGAGCTGAACACCTGAGCTGAATAAAGGGCCTCAAATCTCAGACATTATCTTGCCTATCTCTCCATGTACAGTGTCACTATCAGTGCTGCAGAGGTGACACTTCCCATAAGATCATGTCCTGGGGGGCTCCCCTGTGAGGACCCCCCTCGCAGGAGGTCAGAGCCAGGGCTGAAGAAATCTAAGCTCTGGGCCACGATTCTCTCCTTTTACACTTGGAGACACTGAGGCACAGAGAGGGGAAGGGCATGTCCAAGACAGAGCCTCCAGAGGTGCCTGAACTTGCACAGGACTCAGTCCCCATCCCCATTGACACACCCACCACCTCCCCACAGAGACCCTCACTTACCACTCTGTGGGTCTGACTCTGAGTTGAGGAGGGGGTGATCCTCAGAGATTTCTGGAAATTCAGGATGGGGGTGAGGGGTGGGGGCCACCTTCTCCCCACTTTATTTAGCTGTCCCTCCCCCAGCCTGGACCCAACGTGTCCCTCTGCCATGACCACGCCTCATGTCACAGGCCAGCCCCAGAGCCCTGGGGACCTTGTGGTTCTAGCATCTCCACCTGACTCCCAGGTCCCCGGGACACTAGCCCATCCTTGAGTGTCTGGGGGATACACGACCCCCTGGTGGACACTCAGAACTTCCTGGGACTGTTCTGTGCTCCCTCTGAGCAGAGTTCTCAGGGACTCACCAGCTGTGGGGATGGGTCCTGTGGATGAGGGGTGGGGGCCTCCAGAGGGTCCTGGAAACGAGGGCAGAAGGGGATGAGGGTCTGGGACCAAACCTGGAGTGAGTAGATCACTCAGATTCTTCTGCTGCATCTGCTCTGTGGCCCCCAAGGCACACCCCCTACCCACCTACCACCTTCCTGACCCAGGTGAGGGGCAGGGATGGGCAGGACTGGGAGGGTCTCTGGGGGCAGATGTATGCTGGGTGACCACCACTCAGAGAACCTCACTGTCTTCCAACTCCAGACGTCTCCTGGGGACAGGACCCTGAGCTGACTGTGCTCAGAGAGGATGGGGTCAGGGGCCCTCACCTGAGACCAGGAGCTCCAAGGGGTCACTGGGGTGAGACCATTCCTGGGGGTACTTTCTAAAATATCCATAGCATCTGAACATCCACTTGTGGTTGGGGGTCAGAGGGCCCACAGGGAACAGGGCCTGGAACTGCCCACTGGGGTGTCGCTGTGAGTCCAGGGTCCAGGAGGGCCTGTCTTCTCCTTCCTTAGTCAGAATGAACCTGTCAAATCCCTGCCGTGATCCACACTGGAGGGTCACATTCCCTCCTGAGGTCACGACAGGGCTGGGCAGGGCTGAGAGGCTGGGTTTGCTGTAGACTCCTAGGAGACAAGGAGGCAGCATGTTAAATGGGCTCACACTTCCCTCGCGTCCCCCAGGGCTGGGCTGTGAGGGGGGGGCCCCCTGAGAGCATCCCCCTTCCTGAGAGCAGAGCCTGAGGCTGGGACCCCTGGTGTCCTCTCACCTGTTAGCACCAGCTCCAAGGTGTCACTGGGCTCTGACCATCCAGTGGGGCTGAGGTATTTACAATAATATCTCCCTGCATAGATGTCTGCCATGAGAAACTTGGCCTTGTTTGCGGGCTCCAGCAGATTTTGACTGTGTGAGGGCGTACGTATGTCTCCTGTATACAGAGTGTAGTTCTGGGCCTCCAGGGTCCCCTGACACCAGATGGTCACAGAGCTCCCTAAAGGGAGCACAGAGCCAGGCTCAGCCCAGAGGGTGGGTCTGGGCAGGGTCCCTGGAAGGAACCAGAGGCTGCATTAGAAGAACCTTCCCCACCCCCTCATTCCCCAGCTCAGCCTACATCCCTCCTCTTTTACTCTCTCATCCCAGGACCTCATGCTCTCCCCTGAGCCCCGGGGTGAAGTAGGAGGTGGGATAGGAGTGTGGGGAGGACTCACCTGTGAGCACGCGGGTTTTCTGGCCCAGACTCAGCCCTGGAAGAGAGTCCTTGTCAGATTTGCACCCGGACACCTGAGCTGATTCCGTTACATCAGGGCCTCATCTGCTCCAGCTGCCTGAGCCCTGACGTTCCCCATGAACAAGCACGTGCAGCTGCCCCATCCCCTCCTACTGCCCCATCCCCATGTCCCCACAACTGACCGAGGTAGAGAAGAGCATGGAGGATGAACATCTTGCTGTCCGCTCTGAGTGCTCTGGCTCTTCAGGTGGACGAGCCCCTGGGCCTGAAGGACAGAGACGCACAGGATGTGGTGAGTCAGGGGCTGCAGCCGCCCTTCCGGGTTCCCACCTCTGTGGACCCACAGCCAGGGGACGGCCCCGCCCTGGGCCTGGCGCTGGGTTTTTCCATGATGAGGGCTCAGGAGGACACGAGGCACTCAGGAGACTCTCAGCCCAGATCTGGAGTCTCTTCTCACTGCCAGGACCCTCTGCCTGGTCTGTGCTCCTGTCAGAGAGGGCAGGACCCAGGCTCTGGTCGTCCATCCACCCTCCACAGGCTAACGCTAAATAGAACTTGCTACTCATTGTCTCGACCTCCCACAAGTAGCATTTACTTATTTACTGATCACCTAACAAAGCTGAGTATTTATGTCAGAACTCAAACTGCATCCGTGATCCAGGAGACTGATTTTCTGCATTTTGAGAACTCTTCTTAGCAGAAAACGAGCATTCTAAGTCAAAAGTGGAAATGACTTTACTTACAAAGGAGAAATGAGAAAAATATGAGAACACCTGGGACCATGGCTAGACTGTGGTTGAGGGAAGAGCTGTTTTTTATCCTCACTGAAGGAAACATTTTTTGATTTTATAGGGAGATGATGGGAAAGACAGACAGACAGACAGATATTGATGACAGAGAGAAACATTGATTGGTTGCCTCCCCTAGACACCCGGGCTGGGGATGAAACTCACAACCTTTTGTTTTATGGGATCCCACTCCAAGCAAGTAAGCCACTGGGCCGTGGTTGATGTCAGGGCTGTTGAATGAGGTGGAACCCTAGGAGGTGGGAGTGAGAATACTCTTGAGAGGAAAGAATATCACAGGGAAGTCTAGAGACAGAGTCTGTCTGACAGGAGTAAGGGAGGGTGAGGTGGTGCTGGCCATGGAAATGCTCTATGCCATGCAAGGATGTTGGATTAAGTGTGTGAGGCAAAGGCATATGCAGGAATGAGCTGTTACAGTCAGACTGAGTTATGTATCTCATAGGTGCTGTGTGTTACAGAGGAACTAGGGCAGTGCAGTATATGTAAGTGATGTATAGCATCAACAGTAATTGAACGCCAATCCTGTGTGTCCAACAACATTAGATGAAAGGCTTACATGGACTTTCCACACAATTCCATGCACATATTTTAGCTCTCACAACACATGCAGAGAAGAGAAATGAGGAGAAGAAATCTCAGGTTACCTATAATCCAGTGTTTTTAGCTGGAAACTTGGGAAGGAATTTGCTAGTTCTGTAGAACTCTAAGCAAGCAGATATGGAGGAGAAGAGATATGGTCCATAGGAGATGGTGTGAGTGTGTCTCTGTGTGCAAGTGTGTATGTCTGTGAGTATATTAGCATGACTGCATGTCAGTGTATGTGTAAGTGTGTATTGAGGATGGGTGTGTAAGTGTTTGTGTATGAGTATGTGTGACAGTGCGTACGTAGTGACTGAGTGTATGTGTGTGAGAGTGAGTGTTGCAAGCGTGTGTGGAGTGTGTGTTTGTGTATTGTGAATGTGAGTGTGTGTCAGTGAGTGTGATTGTGTGTGTGCATGACTGTGTGTTCACAGGTAACTACACCAGTGTGTTTGAGGAGAGCAGACGGGAGAGCTGTGGTGGGAAGGTCACATACAGATAGCCATGAGTAATTGTGACTTCAGAAGAAAGTCTCAATATACTCTAAACTCAGTGAGGAGAATGGATGGCTTTTAGGAAGAAATGGACAGATTCTGAGAGAGTTGGAAAGACTGGTGTGGAGGGTGAACAGAGGAAGAGGGTGAGGACTTAGAGCTCAGAACCTAGGCAGGTGTTGGTGTGACTGCTGCCTTGGGGATGAGAAGGGTAACCTGCCCTCTCTGCCTCATTGACTGGAGACCCCAAAGAGCCCTCATGACAGTGAATCAAGGGGAGGGGCAGGGACAAGCCTGGGGTTTGTGCAAACACTCTGCTCCCGCAGGAGAGCTCAGTGCTCCCTCCTGGCTCTGGAACACAGGGGCTGCGTCTCACACTTTCCACCTGACTCTGTGTCTCTGTGAGCACTGGGCCCTTTCTCTCTCCCTCTCCTTGGGGTAAATAGTTTGAGTCATTTCTACCTCTTCAGAGCACCTTTGATCCTGGGGATCACTCTCCACTTCAACTGCGGAAACTCTTGAGGATTCAGAAAAAACTGATATTATGGGAGTTCTGTTAGAGGCAGAAAAACACTCCCCACACTTTAAATGTCAGTTGCTGCAATACCACATCCTGAATGGCGGAAGGATCCTTGAGCAGCCTGCTTCCTCTGCTGCTCTCACTTCCCTCATTCCTAGTCCAGTGAAACCAGCACCACCCCTATGAATGTGGAAGAATTCACTCTGCTCGAGATATGGGGGAAAGGAACCCAGACATTTAGATTTACGTGGAGGTGCTGGAGGTTTGAGAAACTGAAAGGCAGAGATACCATGTCCAATGGAGCAGAGGGAAGGATCAGACTCGGACCACAGTGCAGAGTCACATGGTCACAATAGAAACCCTCCCAGTGCAGTGGGTAACTCCTGGTCTTTCTGTCATGGGTGCTGGGTCAGCTGGGGGAGTCTATGAAACAGATGAACTTCACAGTTGCTTCACCCCATAGACAAAATTGATGCTAGAATCACGACAGACTGAAGAGTAAATCCATTACTTTTTCCTTAGCAAAAATATAGAAAATATCTTTTTTTCTTTGTGGAATGCTTTTTAAAAATCATTTTTATTGTTATTCTATTATAATTGTCCCAATTTTCCTCCTTTGCCCTCCTCTGTCCATCCCACTCTTTCTGCTCCCACAGATGATCCTCACACTCTTGTCCATGCCTGTGGGCCATTCATGCGAGTTCTCTGGCTAGTCCTTTCCCTTTTTCCCACTATTACCCCTCTCTCCCTCCCCTTTAGTCACTGTCAGTGCGCCCCAGCTTCCATGCCTGTGGTTCTATTTTCTTTGTTAGTTTATTTTGTTCAATGGATTCTTCTTATATTTGAGATCACATGGTATTTGTCTTTCATTGACTGGCTTATTGCTCTCAGCATGATATTCTCCAGTTCCAAGCATGCTGTTGCAAACAGTAGGATTTCCTTCTTTCTTTCTGTTGTGTATTTTTCCGTTGTGTAAATGTACCAGTTTTCTGATACGATCATTTACTGGTGGGCATTTAGGCTATTTGCAGCACGTGGCTATTGTAAATAGTGCTGCTAGGAACATAGGGGTGCATAGTTTCTTTTGAATGAGTGATTTAGGATTCTTAGAGTATATTCCCATGGGAGAGCGGTGTGAGGTGGGGGAGGAGGGCAAAGGAGGAAAACTGGGTCAAGCATAAGGGAATAACAATAAAAAATAAAATTAAACACACACACACAAAGAAACATCAGACAAGAGACACATCTCCGTGGGCTCCAGGTGGGGTGGAGCTGTCCACGACCCAGTGCTGAATTCTCCACCACCTCTGGGGATTCACATTCAAATAGGACAGAATCAGGGAAGATGCAGGTGGCCCACGGTTTTGAGGAAAGCCTCCTAGATACACATGCACATTCCTGGTCGAGGCTGGCCTCGGTCTGGGTGAGCACGACCTCTGGACAGTAGAGGAGTCGTCCTGACGTGGGGATTCCGTGATGACTATTGTGAATTTCCTTTGCTGTATCAGGTTTGTGCTGTTCTTATGTTGGGAAAAGAGGTAAAGTCTGTGGACATTTTTATAGCAGAGCTTTTGATGATTTGTTTTTCAGTTGTTAAGGTGAAGCTGAAGAGACAAAGTGACAGGATGTGGTGGGCAGAGTACCCACACCACAGTCTGCACAGGGCACAAGGAGCCTGTCACACAGGAAGGGGACCAAGTCTTCTCACCCTAAAAATAATAGGTGCTGAGGGACTGACTTGATTCACATCACTCAACACCCCTCATGTCTAACGTGTCACGTTTAATTTTGCTGAACTCCACAATCTCAGGAGGATTTTAACAGCTTTTGCTGTTATTGGAAAGTCATAACAATTATTCAGTTTATGACTAAGGGAAACTCATGCACCCACAGTGGGGAATTGTAGCCCTATGTTTTCACGTCTAATAAGAGCACGGTCTCTCGTGGAACATAAGTTGGCATGCATGGACCCATGAGTGGGGTAGCAGAATTTCCTGTGGAGAAATCAGGCTGGCATGTTCCTTAGATTTAAAATAAAACCTTGTTCTTGCTAAAAACCTCTCCCTGGATCAGAAGAACAAATGCTAATGCTTAACTAGCTTCCTTAGACAGATGCTAATCCTTTCAAAGTCCAGCCATACCTCTTGTCTTTACCTAACCCTTTTAATGCACCTTCTGGGCTGTCTACCACCTAAAGCGAATCTACAGTCTATGCATAGTTAATGAATACCATTCTGAGGTAATGTCCTGGAAATCATCAATAAAAACCCCTGGACCCAAGGCACATGGCCTCTCCCATATGATAAGGGAGTGATCACGTGGTCCCAGTTCTCTATTCCCACGTGTTTCTGTGTGAGATGATTTACGCATTCAATCGTGGTCAACACGGATTCTGCTGGACAGAATCCACCACATATGACAATCAAGATTACCTGGCAAAGCTAACATCGAAAATAGGTAATAATATAAAACTATTTTCAGGAGAAATATGAAATCTCTGTCACCTAGTATCTATTAGGCTTTATACCAGATGCATATTTTTTACTCTTTGCCAAACATAAAGCCAAGTAAACAACTTGATTCTGCATTTCTAGAAGAGAAAAAAACCTATAAAGTCTGTTTTTTTTTTTGTTTTATTGAAATCATTTTTGCATATGAGTCAAAACTCAGTTTCCTCCAAGAGAGAGGGAGAGGGTATTTATTAGTTTGACAAGTTTGCCACAATGAAATACAACTAACTGGGCAGTATAAGACAGCAGAAATTAATTGTATTAGAATCCAGATATCAGAAAGATTGATTGGCACATGAAGATTTTATATATGTGTAATATATATAATGCCTATATGTATATAGACAGGTACATAGACACACAGATAGTAGATAAATGGACACATAGGTAGTTAGATTCACAAACATTTCAACATTTGCTCTGCTTACCTCCATTACTTGTCCTGCTTTTTAGGTAAGTTGTTTTTATATAATTTTTTTCCAGCTTTACGGACATATACTTGACAAGTAACATTATGTAAGTGTTTGGTGACAATGTGTTGATTTAATACATTTAAATATTGTGAAACGATACCTTCTTAGCTTTAATGGGAGTGCGGGGTCAGATGGGAGGAGGAGGGCAAAGGGAGAAAAATTGGGACAACTATAATAGAGTAACAAAAGGAAAAATGAGGTATGAGAAAAAAGTCACAAAATTGTTACTCTTTGTGATGAGAATATTGGAGGTACATTCTCTTAGCCACTTCTGGTAT
>PVJI01031521.1:0-13059 GCA_004026765.1 Micronycteris hirsuta
TGTAACCGAGCTAGTGGGCTCTGCTGCCCGCCACAAAGAAAGCCAAACTCATGAGTTGCATGCTGGTGCAAAAGGAGAGGTTTATGCAGGTGCTGAGACCTGGGAGAATGGTGCAGACCCGTCTCAAAGACCGACCCCTTTCCTGCACAGGCCTGTGGTTATTCAGACAGGGAAGGGAGGGGAGTTTTCTATCCAATTATCTTGCTAGCCTTTGCTGAGCTCAGGCCCTGCCCATTCATCTTTCTAGCTTTCAGTGCTCAGTATAAGAACCGCCCCTGTGTCATCTCGGCCAACGGGGCAGACTCTACAGCACTCCAACTGACTGTCCATGGTAACAGTACCAGAGTAGAGAACTGTCGGTAGAGATAGGTGTGTTAGTTTGCTAGCTTTGCCATAACAAAATACCATAGGGCGGGTGGCTTAAACAACAAAGTTCATCTGCTCACAGCATGGCGATTGGGAAATCTGAGATCTACATGCACTTGGGGTTGATTCCTTCTGAGAGTTGTGGAGAAGGAGCTTTCCCAGGCCTCCCTCCTGGGCTGTACATGTCTGTCTTCTCCATGTGTGTTTACATCCTCTGTATGTGTCCATGTCAAAATTTCCTCTTCTTCTAAGGACATGGGTCTTGTTGGATGAAGGGCCACTGTAATAACCTCATTTTAACTTAATTACCTCTTTGAATACCCTATCTGCAAATAAAGACACATTCTGAGATACTGAGGAATCACATTTCAAAGTCCTTCTTGACCTTCTTAAATGAAAAATACATTTACCTTATCCCAGTGGACCCAAGAGTCTTAACCTATTCTAGCATCGATGCTAAGTTCAGTTAACAGGTGTGCTAAAATGGGATCAAAGTGGCTCTATCTAGAACACAGGCGCAGGGAGCCCGCCCAAATCAGGAGACAAAGAAATAAGGAACAGAACAGAACCCCAGAAAAAGAACTAAATGATGCAGAGATAGCCAACCTATGAGATGCACAGTTCAAAACACTGGTGGTCAGAACGCTCAAAGATCTCACTGAGTATGGCAAAAGCCTAAGAGGAGAAATGAAAGCTCTACTAAGGGAAATTAAAAAAAAATCCACAGGAAACCAACAGTGAAGGGAAGGGAGCTGGAATTCAAATCAACAATTTAGAATATAAACATTCAACCAGAACAAAATGAAGAAACAAGAATTTTTAAAAAACCCACAAAAACAAACAAACAAACAACAACAACAAAAAAAAACCCAAGGAGAGTTTAAGAAGACTCTGGGACATCTCCATCTCCAAAGGCCCAACATCCAAAACATAAGGATGCCAGACGGAGAAGAGGAAGAGCAAGAAATTGAAAATGTATTTGAAAAAATAATGAAAGAAATCTTCCCTAGTTTGGTGAAGGAAATAAACATACAAGTTCAAAAACTTTGCAAGTTTCTCAACACTTCACACCCAAGGCCCCCATATCCCCCATCCAGTCAATCACAATCCTTTCTTCGGGAGTGTTTGTTCAGTTTTGGATTCTTCTCTGCACAGCACTCCAGACAGCCACCACCAGGTGATAAGAGGTGAAATTTTCAGTCTATCAGCTTCAGCCAAGGAGTTTGGAGTGCAAATATTTTGGCCCTGATGACCACTAGCTTCCAGTTCCATCACTGGATTCACGGTGGTACAGCTGGTTTGCAGGTGTTTGCTTTCCAGCCGCCACCTGCCAAGATGTCACAGCATCTGCTCCGTGCTGGTTGGTGGGTTCTGTTCTATTATTAATGAATCACATGTGTGGATGATTTGGTTTCCTTATTAGTTACAAATGAGAAGATGCGGGAATTGATCCAAGAGAGGTAAAGGAAATGATAAAAAACATGTTACTCTTACAGGGCAGACTTAGAAATAGAGCTGAGTCCCAGATCTGCATTTGTGTCTGATGGGGAGCAGAAAGCTGGGATGTGGTGAAAGGTCAATGAGGTTACATCAACTGATTTAAGTCCTCTTTTCTGTGCGCTTTTTATAAGATTCTTGCAGAAAGAGCGAAAGCTAAAATATCTTGGGTGTGGAATGACAGGTTAAAGGAAGGACGCTCTTAATACATGAATTATATTTTGAATTATAATGTGCCTTTAATGATCTTTTCCAAAACATCTTAACTAATCCATGTATTTGAAACTACATCTACAATTCGACATGGACAATAAAAACTACAAAATAGGCACATGTGGAATCTAATGAATACAATAAAGTAACGAGCAAAATAGAAAAATAGGAATGTTACAGGAAACAGAATGACGGTTGTCAGGTGGGGGTGGGGGATGGAAGAAGAAGGTGAAGGGATTAGTCAAAGAACACTCGTGCAGACCCGGCTGGTGTAGCTCAGTGGATTGAGCGCGGGCTAGGAACCAAAGGGTCCCGGTTTGATTCCCAGTCGGGGCACATGCCTGGGTTGCAGGCCAGGTCCCCAGTGAGGGCCATGTGAGAGGCAACCATACATTGCTCTTTCTCCCTCTCTTCTCCTTTCTCTGAAAATGAATAAATAAAATTAAAAAAAAAGAACACACGTACAAGATCCATGGACACGGATAAGAGTGTGAGGGGGGTTGGGTGGGGCAAGGCAAAGGGGGAAAAATGTGGGAACAACTGTAATAGCAGAAGCAATACAGAAAAAGTAAATTAAAACTAGTCACTTAAAAACAATTTGGCCAAACATTGGGAATGATCCCTTCCCTCTCTACTGCACCTACAGAACTCTACCCACAGGAAGAACACATTGTGACTCAGAACACTGTGTCAACGCAGTTAGTGGATCTACAGAGAATTAGTCTTATTCAGGTAACATGTACACAATCACTGGGATAATGGATTCGTTTGCTAATATTCTCATGGAGACAAGTCCATGGATTCAAAGTACTTTGGAAGAAAGTGCATCAGTTTTACTTGAGTGAATGAGATGCAGCCATAGATGCACATCATCCCTGGCAGTGAGAGAGGCAATTGGCAGAGGCAACTATGACTGCTGGGAACAATGCTATGACTCCAACTAGGAAAAAAAAATTTTAACCTTCCCTTTATCAAAGGTACAGGGTAGTTAAGATGGTTTCATCAATTTTAATAGTATTACAACAGAAAGGATAGATCAGTTTCCTTTCCTCCTATCCATTGACTAAGATTATAATTAAAATCTTATCTACCAGGTAAACCACATTAGAATGTAAGCACCTCATGCTTTCTATGAAAGAACTAAATTAATAATATGTATACACGCACACACATATATAATTCTTTATATAGGTACACACATATATTCTTTCAAAAAGAAATTAACATTATTATCAAAAGAATTTCATGTAATATCTGTAAAGAAAACATTGAGAAAAATACATTTTTACATCAACCTGTTTACTTAAAATATTTTTCATATTATGAAAATGTGTATTTTTGAGGGCAGGAAATAAAAGAAAATGAGAAAACAACAGTAAGAAGGAAGTTTGTTCTTAGGCAGCCGTATTTAGTATTTCCATTTATTATTAATTATAAAACAATAAAGAGTGCTTGAAAATCACGTGTAACTAAGAAATAACTTGCTTGGGACTAACACATTTATAGACATTCAATGAAATATAAATTTGCCAATGAGTAGAAATATCTGGGGAAATTAGAAGAAATATATTCCTATTCACTTGCTTTCCTCTCTCACCGTACACCAACAGACAGATCTGTAATTTATTCCTTCTTAGGAGTTAGCAAAGAGGTAAATACCCATTAGGCTTGATACTATATTTCACCAATTCCGTGGGACATCCAGGACCTTATCATCCCAATATTGGTTAAAGTCTGGCAGCAGTAAATGTCACGTCTGTCATCCTGACCTGTGCTGAGCCAACCCATGTTAGATTTACTCGAAGTAAATGTCATTGCTGGAAAATGTAGATTTTTCCTTTCCACTGACAAGTGCTTGACAATAAATCGGCCCGTACAACAGCAGCAAGTTAATGCCTGGGTCTTCCTTCTTGTAAAGCTCTGAAGACTCTCATATAGTTCATTTGATTTGTCACCCGGCATCACAATGCTACTTCTAGATGCATATTTTAGGTGGGAACATTGAGATAATGCTTCAGTGGAAGGATTTCATGAAAATAAAAGACTTTTAAAAACATCTCAGGCCCTTGCTTTTGGTATGATGATTTAATGTCATCTCTTCCGGATTTTGTAGGAAAAGGACAGTCTGCCTTTTCCATTCTTGACATCCTTTCAGGATCAGGAAGGAACCCACCAATTCTGCACGTCCCATCACAGCGCTTTTACCTGCGGAGACTATTGCTGCCTTTAACCACTGCTTTCCTTCTTTGAAACAGTCTCTAGAGGAGACGCTCAGTATCACTTCTGGCAGATAGAAGACACCAAGACTAGGCGGGGTGTCTTGTAATGAGAGGGTGCAGGGCACTGAATGAAGGCCCCTGTCTTCCATGTTAGGAAACCACTTATCTAGGGTAACTTAACAGAAAAAGACGAAAGAAAGTTTTTTGTATATAAAATATTGAATAGAATAATAAATGTTTCCTTTATATTTCCCTCCAAAACTATTAATAATATTACACATCGCTTTTTTTTTTAAAGATTTGGGTGTTTTAGAGAGAGAAACATCAATCTGAGAGGGAAACATCAATCAGTTGCCTCTCATTCACACCCCACGTGGGGACTGAACCTGCAACACAGGCAAGGTACCCTACAGGAATCAAACCAGCAACCTTTTACTTTCTTGGTGACGCCCAACCAACCGAGCCATGCCTGTCAGGGCCGCGCATCTCTGATATCTACACTATGGTGAAGAAGAGTAGGGGATTTGGAGGAGCGGGGAGAAGGAGGGAAAAGGACTATAAATGGTAGCTACAAAATAGAATGAGGAGGTTAAGAATAGTATAGGAAGTGGAGAAGCCAAAGAACTTATGTGTCTAACCCATGGACATGAACCAAAGAGGGGGGGGGATGTAGGTGGCAGGGCATGTGCAGGGTGGAGGGGAATAAAGGGGGGAAAATGGGACAACTGTAATAGCATAATCAATAAAGTATATTTAAAAGGAAAAAAGACACTAGTGTCACACAGATGGATATTAAAATTTCATGTTTTATTCACCGAGTAACTAAAAGACTGTAGGTTTTGATTCACAGCCAAATGACCTGACGTTGTCCTCTCTACTCCTCATTGTAATGGAACCGAGAACCAGAAATGCCGACCTGTGGGCCACAGCTCAGCTCCTGCACTCACTATGCTGTGAAACCATACCACGCTGTACTTTGCGCCTGCAGTCAGGCACAGGAAAGAGAGAGAGAGGAACAGAGCTCACTGCCTTTGTCTAAACAAAATAATCAGATACATCACTCCTTTGGCTTTGTCCTGTGTCTGAGGATTATTCCACCCAGGTCGTCTCTTCCATTATATCTCACGGAAATAGCAGGCTCGACGAAAGGAGGCGCCCGACCCTCACGAATCACGAGAAGCTAATCATCATGTGTTGTACGCCCTGCTGATCTGAAAAATCCGAAGAGCCAAATAGGAAAGATGATGTATTTATTTCGGTAACTTTGGAGAAATGTCTAGAACTCAGCGTTTCTACCATAGTGATATTCTGTTTCCTTGTCTCTTATTTGTGTGTTTCATTATAATGCACCGAAGACATTTGTGGTGTCATTACTTTTCTTTCTTCTTTGACGTGCCTGTATGTGTACATACGTACACAGCCCGTGGACTTTCTCTTCCAAAAACGTGGTTTTCTCTGTCACGAGCAGTGACTTTATATCAGCTTCTGAACATGCTCCCCTGAAATGTTGCTCCCTGGATGCATGAGTAGGTGCAGTTACACGCTTGGAGTGTGCATGGCCGTAGGCTGCAGGTAATCAAGCCCAAACACCACCAGGAGGGTCAGCACCCTCCCCGGAGAGCCTCAGAAACCACCAATATTTCCCTCCACCACCCTCCAGAAATTCACGCAACTACTCTGTCAGGGTTCATTCCTAACATTTCTCTTCAATACAAACTTTTTTAAAACATTTTTTGCATTTTAAAAAATTTATTGTTGTTCAGTTACAGTTGCCCTGCCTTTTCCCACACAATATTTTTTCCATTGTAAACATTGCTCTTTTAAGATGCCTCCTCTCTAGGAAGTTTGAACAACTGAATGTTTGTGACAATTTCTCAAACAATGCTTCAAGCAATGGCCCGGACCCTGACTTTTTCCCCAGACCCTGCGCTGCCTCACTCCAGTTTACCATGACCTCTGCGGTTTCCGGTGACCAATGTTATTTGTTCTGAACAAAAGGAGGGGCTGACAATGCTGCATGGTACCTGAAATCTATGTGTGGAGACACCTTCCCAACCCTCCCATTCCCCAAAAATGGTGGATGCAAAGGATGACCCTTCATTCATATTCCAACACAAGACCTACTTTTACCTCTTCAGGGAGTTCCTAGTTTACCTGACTCTTTAAAACCACAGTGCCCCTTCCTTAAGTCACTTGTATACTCTGTTTTTCACATGTCTATGCATGCAATTTACTTGGATAAACCTTATGTGCCCCCAAAACATCTTGCATTTCTCCTCGATACCAATCATCTCAATTTAATAGGACCTCGACTCCTACTTGTGATTGCAAACTGCATGGTGGCAGAGCTCACGTGTTGCACTTTACCATCCCTACCTATTTGGTTAAACTGTCTAAAGCATTCAGAATGCTTTATACATTGAATGATTTCTCACCTCATGGGGAGGTCAAATTTTCCTCTCTCTCATTTTCAGAAAGATTGAAATACAATGGTTCTTGACATTCTGTATTGCCTGCTCTACAATATCAGTAAATCTGGACTTTGATATAAAAATTATTTGTTGACTAAAACATTATTTTAGAATATTTGCTAAACATTTTCATTTCTGCTGGTGCTGCTAAACAGCCATTAGTAATGCCCCTTTAACCTACTTTATGACAAATAAGTGTTTAAAAAATACAGATAAAATGTTGACTAATTAGCTACCTAAAACAGGCTTAATTAAATACAAATTGCCCCTGGCTGCTGTGGCTCAGTGGATTGAGTGCTGGTCTCTGAACCAAAAGGTCGCTGGTTCAATTCCTGGTCAGGGTACATGCTTGGTTTGCAGGCCAGGTCTCCAGGAGGGGACGTGCGAGAGGCAACCACACATTGGAAAATACAAATTATATAAGTTAGAGGAACAAATAAAGCAGATGACCCTTTTGGCCCTTTGCAAGTACTGTTACACTTTGTAGCACAATTATTGCTGATCATACACATTTGTCCAAGAAGCTGGAATCCCTTATGGGTATGCTGTTCAAAGGGTTATTAGCAAAAGAGGGCTGTTTCCTTTGAGTCTCTTGTACTCTGCAGATCTGATTAAATATTAAATTTGATTCAGCCTGAAAAACAGATCACAGTAACGTAGTGAAAATTAAGGTCCATTTGGGGACATACATTATATAAATACTGCCCTCCTATATTCATAAGTTATAAAATGACTCAAATCAATCTTCTTTTGGTTATCCTTACCACTATTCATGGGCATAACAGTTTTATTTTCTAGTCAAATAAGTGAGCAAGATCAGATTTTTCAGCGTTAGTTGGAAAAAAAAGGAACCAAAGAAACTGGACCAAAATAAGTACAGCATGACGCTTCCCCTTCCCTTTCCCACCGATACTCTGTATGTAGAAGGATTGGCTGCCTTGTATTATTCAGAATCCCATTTGATCATTTTTAAGCACTTGAAGTTTCCTATTCAAATAAAAACGTCCCATGGCATCTTATAAATCTACAGGCTAAAAGGAAATGTTGTTCCTCTTTATTTCCATTTGGCTAAACTTCTTAAGTACTTCCCCATTTACTTATTGAGTAAATGAATACTACTATATCATGGTAGTGGATTAAAAGTTACTGCAAGTGTAAAGTCCTTTACATATTTAATGGCAATGCATTGCTATTCTTCATCTGCATTGCATTCTAGTGGATCATAGAACTGATCGAACCTATTGAGATGAAAACATTACTCCCCATTATTAATGTCCTATTAGAACTTTATAGCTCTTTTTTATTATAAAGTGACACATTACTTTAACATTCTTTAAAAGGCACAGGCCACAGAATTCAGGACTTGAGTAAGCAATGGGGATCAGCTGTGTATTCTAAAATTCCTTTGAGTTTTAAAAAAATCTATAGAAATCAGGGGTAGGATCAAGGGTGGGGAGTGGGGATGGCTGGCGTCGGGGGAGCAGTGGGAGGAAAATGGAGACAACTGTACTTGAACAACAGTAAGAAAAAATCTTAGCAAAAAAATTCTATACAAATCAGGTGCTGATAATCAGTAGACTATTAGAGTACATCATTGCTTCCCAAACTGTTTTACTTCCTTTTAACTCACCCAAACACTGTCACTAAACCATTGTTTTCTTTTTTATATTGATTGCCATTTATTGTTCATAGTTTTGATCTTCTTTTCCTAGATAATATCCTTTAATATTTCATATAATAAGGGCTGGGTGATCATGAACTCCTTGAACTTGACCTTATCTGGGAAGCACTTTATCTGCCCTTCCATTCTAAATGAAAGTTTTGCTGGGTAGAGTCATCTTGGATATAGGCTCTTGCCTTTCATGACTTTGAATACTTCTTTCCAGTCCCTTCTTGCCTGCAAGGTTTCTTCTGAGAAATCAGCTGATAGTCTTATGGGAACTCCTTTGTAGGTAACTGTCTCCTTGCTGCTTTCACTTGCTGCTTTTAAGATTCTCTCTTTATCTTTAACCTTTGGCATTTTAATTATGACATGTCTTGGAGTGGACCTCTTTGCATCCATCTTCTTTGGGACTCTCTGTGCTTCCTGGACTTGCATGTGTATTTTCTTTGCCAAATTAGGGTAGTTTTCTTTCATTATTTGTTCCAACAAATTTTCAATTTCTTGCTCTTCCTCTTCTCTTTCTGGCACCCATATGATTCAGATTTTGACCCTTTGGGAGATGTCCCAGAATCTTCTTATACTATTCTCTCTCTCCCTCTCTCTCTCTCTCTCTCTCCTTGAATTCGAGTTTCTTCTTTCTGTTCATGTTGAATGTTTATTTCTTCCTTGTGTTCCAAATCATTGACTTGAACCTCAGCTTCCTTCCCTTTTCTGTTGGTTCCCTGTGGATTTTTATTTCACTTAGTGTAACCTTCATTTCTTCCGTTATGCATTTGCCGTACTCCATGAGTTCTTTGACCATCCTGATCATCCGTGTTTTGAACTCTGCCTCTGATAGGTTTTGTTCTGCTCTTTCTGGGGTTTTGTTCTGCTCTTTCCTTTGGGCCATATTCTTTGCCTCCACAATTTGACAGCCTCCCTGTGTTTGTCTCTGTGTATTAGGTAGTGCTGCTTTGACCCCCATCTTAGTAGTGTGGCCTGTTGTAGAAAAGGCACCTGTAAATTGGGTTAGGCGGAGCCTAGGTAATTGCCAGGGTGGGGCAACCTGCTTCATGGCTTTGTGGTTGTGTGTGGGGGAGGGCTTGGAGAGGAGACTGTGCCGCTGCCGAGCTCCTGGTGGTGGCACAACACTCGCCCCGTTTCCAGTCACTTCACCTGCTTGTTGTATGCAACTGGCACCCTTCTAGCTGTTGCCCTGGTGGCGAATCCCAGGGTGGGTGGGTTGTCTTCATACCTAGACTGTGCAGACCCTATAAGTGAAGTTTCCTGAAAATCTGGCAGTTTCTTCTGCAATCCCAACCCCCACTGGGTTTTACAGTGAGAAGTTGCGGGATTGTCTGGGAATGACCTTACGTGAACTAAAACCTGGGGAAAGATACAATATTAACAAAATAAAATAAATCAGTCATCCTCATCATCCAATGTCTACTTTAGTAGCTAAGACACATTTTATTCATTCTGCGAGTTTTAGTATTGTGCTTTATTTTGAGAAAATAAAAAAAACCCACAACTACCCATTTCTGGAAAATCATATTTCATTTTAATTAAAATAAATGTAACCTGTTGTAATGGTTTCTATTTAATGAAAATTTCTAAAATATGGTTTCCAGGAACTTGAATGACTCTTTTTAATGTGTTCATAGATATTGACAAGGTAAAGTGGATTAATAGAAGCATGTGACAGCTGATGACAAATTATAGAGAAGTTGTAAGACAAAAGTTTTTTTCAGACTATGAAATATACAGATACTAAAGTGCATATTGTGTGTTATCTGTCGTTTTCACCAAATTATGAACAACTTTATTGTCAAACATAATTCCACAAGGAGAGATTTATTTTTATATCATTTTCTATGTTTTAACTAAAACAGAGATTCTTAGGCTTTGAGAATGTATTGGAAAATTGAGAATACCCAACTAATAGATGGATGATAATCATAAATTAATAATTATTTTAAAATAATAAGCATATATTATGAAATACATATAAACTAAAAGTAATAAAGGGACAAATGAAATGATTCCAAATGCAATTAACTTTCATGTCTCTCATTTTCTTGAAGGAGTTTAAAATACTACAAGTTTTTATCGTGAGTATTTCCATAGTAAGAGATGGTAGAGCAAGAGATACTGTGTTTGCAAAAGCTATGAACAATATTGCATATGTTTATATATACTATGTGTAAATATCTATGCCTATATATATTTTACTGATATAATAATTCTTTAGATGTCTTTTTAAAATTTAAATAAGTTATATTGTATAGCATATACAATATGGACACACCCCAAAATAAGAGGTAAAAAAGTAAGTCCCCATAGATTAGGTATAGAAGGGTATATGTTTTTGATAAGCTTAAAATAAAATTTAAAAATGAAGGGTATACATAAAAGCTGTATAAAAAGAAAAGGGAAAAAATGATGAGCATAGATTTAAAGTTGGCTATCTTAAAATGCTTGGGAAGATGCTTTGCGGGACCATCTAGCTAGATGAGTGTTTTGTCAAAGTGTTCGAATTTGCTGTTGGTAGGTGGTAGGTGGGGGCTTAATGAGTTCTTACAAGCAAATGTAGAGGCAACTAAAAGTAGACAGTCCATGAACCAGTGATGGCAATATGTGGGGGTCATCAGCATATGTATGATAAAAAGAGAGTAGCTAGAAATAGTTATATCAGTTTGAGTATATCAAACATAATATACCAAGGTTAATCTTTATTAGTGCCACAAAAGTTGTGCACTATCAAAATATGTGTAAGGGATTCATATCTCAGTTATACAAGCCAAGGTTAATGGAAAAAGTTTAAATGTATTACCTTAAAAGTCTGTTCACTCAGATTTTAAAAGAGCCAGTAAACCCACTAGTTTAAAATCTAGTAAAGAATTTTCAAATCAGTGACAATTCCAGAGAAACCATGTTTTAACATTTCGGATCAGAGAGATGATGCCCACCATCCTTAACTGTTAACTTTGTGTATGAAATTGTTCATTCCCAAGAAAATTACGAAAGGTAATATAATAAACAACTCATCTCTGTAATTACTTGAAAGAGATAGTAACATTTTACATAATTGTTTCAGATTTCTTTGTGTTACAAAGAAATAAACCATCACAGCTATATCTCATTTTTGAAATGAAAATGCATAGCTAAAGTTGGGTTAAAAAAAGAAAAGTCAAATGAAAAAAGCGAACGTTTTTATGGACAAAAGAGTAAGTTTAACTTTATTCAGGGGTGGAATTGGAAATAAAAGATTAACTAGGTAAACCAAAGCCCAGAAAATTTGACAAAAGCTATTGTAATAAGGCACTCATCATAAAGGAGAAAGTCATTTATGAACAAAAAGCTATTTTATAGAAATTTTCCGATATCAATCTAATAAAAAGAGATGGTCTCTCAAAATGTGATTTTTATTTTACATTCATTCCTAAAGCTTTTCTATTTAAAAAATTCAGAATATTACTTTACACATTAATACAGATAAAAGTGGTTTTTTTTTTTGCCATGAAATTTGAGTTCAACTAGTTTTTACTTCTTTGCTGTTTCTAATTTCTACAGAAGTTTGGGATATCTTTTATTTGAAATGTGGGATAAATTCGTCATCAACAGTGAAAAGAAAATTACATTATGAAAATAATGATGAAGATTGGGGTGGCTTTCTGTGTGTACTAGAAGGTTCTGTCTGCAATTCTAACTTCAATTTCCATTTGTCTCCTTTTCTTTTCGTTCTCCAATGTCTGCAGCATTTCTAATGTTCTTGTTGGCAATCGTTTCTCAGTTTAATGAACGCATTCAAGGGAGGATACCCGCAGGGGAGGGGAGGGAAGATCTCATTCTTTGGTTGCACACATGGGAAAACTACCCACTTCTCAGTGTATCTGACAGACTCCAGACCTGAAATTAACTTTAGTGAAAACCTCATTCTGAACTGAGATCTCCCGTACATACCAAACAGCCTATGAAATGCCTTAGATTTTATGACCAAATCCATGAAACGCACCGTAGAGAAAAGTCTAGCAGGTGCACATGTGGACACACGCTCCCGGGGAGCTGCTATGCTGTTAATGTCAGAGCGGACAGGACGCACCGCGGGCCAGTCGGGTCCCCGCATGTCCTAAATGGCCCGGCATCGTTGGGAATGGAGCTCTAAATCGGAATCATCACCCACTCCGCGATCAGTCCACTGTCGATGTCAATGTAAGAGTTGCACTTGATCACTGACAAAAGTTATTCATCTTCTCAATTTTTGATGTCTTCATTTTTTAACACGTGTTATTGGCAGACAGAGAAGAGTTTCCTTTTTTTCATTCTTGATGAAGGGCCATATACAGCTATCTAAAAGCCAGTGGCAAGGGGTTAATGGCAATGAACTAGAATGAAACTAAATGTCACCTCATCTTACTTTTCTCTAAAATCTTCTAAGTAGATAAGACATGCCCAGAAAGCCATAAAATGTGCCCTTTGCTTACAAGAAAAAGGGCCCTCCTGTGCTAACACATTATAATAGGTTACTCATAGACCTATTTGTGAGCAGTGAAGCTGAAATGTGTTTCTCTGCACACTTTCAATATTGGTACCATTGCCTTGGACCTAAGTGGCTCTCCTCCCCCTCCCTTCCCCTCCCCCTCTTCCCCTC
>PVJI01031522.1:0-13039 GCA_004026765.1 Micronycteris hirsuta
CATAATAATGGTGATATGAAGTTTTCTTTTAGAAAATACATTTAAGTTTTTAAAAGATCCTATCTTAAAGAAAGATAATAGGCAAAAATAATATGTATAAAATGAAAACATAGCAAAACTCATGATCACATTATACTAATGCAGAATTTTTATTTATTATGCATTAACTTATTGGGATTCCCATTAACTAATGAGATTAATGTCTCAGTTTTACAAGTGCAGGAAATAAGCTAAATGATTTATTCCAGGTTCTACAGATAGTTATAGATAGATCTTACAGCTTATAGATTTAGCTTTTCGGCTAGTGTTTCATCCTTTAAAATAATGCCACCTCAGATTAAGAAGTCACACTTCCTCAACACAAGAATTCTGGTCCAGGTTATGTGGTTCATTAATGCTGACATAGGTAAAATTATTGTGTGACTATTAAAGTGTTCCTTGTAGTTAAAACATGAAGTTTTTAGCAGTAATCATTGAACTGAGATTATAAAAATGGAAATGAGGTTATTTTTAATCACTTTAAATGCCCTCAGATAAGCTTATTTTGTTCATTGTTGCAATGCAGATCATTTAATAAGAAGCTGGGCTGGCGAATAATTGAAGAGATTCTCCTGTTCTTTCTTTTAAGTCATCCATTTGTGAAGATTGTAACTCAAGGGGGTGGGGAAGATGCTATTAAATTAAAAGAGAAGCCCTAAATAATTCTAAAACTTTGCATTTAATAAATGACTGGATGAAATCTACAAGATTGAAAAGCATGGGCTAGATAGATTGGGGAGAAAGAAAAGGAATATATTTGAATAAATTTTATAATAGAATTGAATTACATGTTATATTTTCTAAAGGATCAGTCAACAATCACAGATATAATTATGATAAAGGAATTGAAATGGATAGCTCTTATGATACAAACACCTAGACTTTGATATTAATCAAAAGAAACCAAAAATAATTTATTTTACTCATTTAATGAGCATACTTAAACAAAATTTAATGCAGAGAATGTGTTCAACTATATAAAAAATAATTTCCTCTGTTTAACTATATTAATGCATAAATCATTTTCAAAATACATCTTGTTATTATCATTTCAACAAAAGATAAACAATTTTAAGTTTCTGCATCAATGCCAATAAGACACATATCTCTTGGGACACCAAAAGTTTTATTTTCTAATGAAATAGCATGTGAACCTCTAATTTGATCTGTAATTGATTAGGGATACCCTGGCTATGATTCACAAGACAGATAGTGAGAGACAAATTGCAAAAATGTAGCCCTAGGCACAGAAATATACCACAAAAGGTTAATTTTAATTTTAAGAGATTTCTAGGGAATCTTAGAGTTAGGAAAAATGATTAGATTATCATAAAAACATGCAATATTTTTCAGCTGTTTCATTAAATCCTTCTAAAATATTTCAAGCTATAAAATAAAGGATCAGTTGAAACACAATTGTCTTGATTACAGAAAAAAATTTCAAAAGCAGATATGTTGTAGACTGTGAATCCACTCATAAATAAATAATTTCTTATATTGTCTATATTAATATTAGATTAAATTAATAAGGTAACATTACAGTATAGAATAACTTTATAGAAATAGCATCGCTGTAATCATTCATGATTAATATAAAACAACTTGTTCATTATAGGTCATAATTTCTGTTTCATTGGTAGAGGTATAAAGTGATAAGAGAAAGAACATTTCCAGGTTTTGGTGACTGGTTATGACTAGTTGATAACCACTTGCTTATGATATTAAACAGATTAAAAAACAGATTAAATAGGAGGTGGAAACCATTATCAAATTTTAAACAAAATATGTTCACATTGTTTCTTTTATCTTCTGTGTTAGCCCAATGGTGTTTGGTTGAAAGAGACATACATAAACCCAAGATTAAATAACACAAAAAATTATATTTCTTTGGAAAGAACTGTGGAAGTAGGGAGGGGCTTTAAGGGGAGTAATTTAATTTCATCCTAACACAACTTTCTGGGTACAAAGAGATATAGCACTAAGATTGTTCATCTGTCAAGGGGGAGACTCGCTCAGATTGCTAGAGTAGAATAAACAAGTAACTGCTGTTCCAACAGGCACATAACCTACAGTGCAGGCATTTAGCTGCCATACACATATCCATGCAATATAGATATAGATATTAAGTATAAAATTATACTTAATTATATCCATTAGGTCCTCTCGGGTGAGTGTGAATTAACTTCTTAATCATTAACGTAACTATCACCACGGAAGCAAATTTTGATGAATAAACTACTGATCAGATCCAAAACTTGCATCAGTGCCCAACAAATTAGTAAAATAAATGCTCTAATAAGAAATGTTTCCTGTAAACCCTTCACACTTTCCCCCCATTATCCCTTCCCCTCTCCCCTCTGGTCACTGTCAGCCTGCTCTCAATTTCAATGTCTTTGGCTATACTTTGCTTGCTTGTTCGTTTTGTTGATTAGGTTCCTGTTAATGGTGAGATCATATGGTATTTTATTAGCATAATGCTCTCCAGTTCCATCCATGCTGTTGCAAAGGGTCAGAGCTCCTTCTTTCTTTCTGGTGGGTAGAATTCCATCATGTAAATGTACTATATTTTTTTGATTCATTCATTTATTGATGGGCACTTAGGTTGCTTCCAGTACTTGGCTATTGTAAATTGTGCTGCTATGAACATTGGGGTGCATAGGTTCTTTGGATTGGTGTTTTAGGGTTCTTTGGATATAATCCTAGCAGTGGAATTGCTAGGTCAAAAGGCAGTTCCATTTTTAGTTTTCTGAGGAAATTCCATACTGTTTTCCATAGTGGTTTCACCAGTCTGCAATCCCAGCAACAGTGCACTAGGGTTCCCTTTTCTCCACATCTTCTCCAACACTTGTTTGTTGATTTGTTTATGATGACCATGTTCACCGGTATGAAGTGATATCTCATTGTTGTTTTAATTTGCATCTCTCTGATGTCTAGTGATACTGAACATCTTTTCATATGTCTCTGGACCCTCTGTATGTCTTCCTTGGAGAAGTGTCTGTTCAAGTCCTTTGGTCAACTTTTAATTGGGTTGCTTGTCTAAATCAATAAAAATGTAGACTCTTAAAAAAAAAGAACGTGTGTCAAATTATGGTATGCAAGATAGAATTACTACAGCCCAGCTTTCTTCTCAAGATAATTTATGGGATAACTGAATGCAGTAGTTTTTGTATAGGTTAAAACAACTAAAAGTGATCTTTCATTTCATTAACATGTACCATCCCTGGTATGACTTACATATTCTTTCTGAAAGGAGATTATTGGAAGAATTGAGTGAATTACTGTTCTCTGTCAGCCAACAGTGGTTGAACTAGATGGCCACTAGATCCCAGGAGCAGCCCAGGCTTCCCCTGTAGGTCGTTAGCTACCAACAATGAAAAAAAGATAGGAAAAAATAAAATTATTATATTAAATTAGCAACAAATAAAATCTGCCTCCATATTAATAAATTGATATACTGCTCAAAGCATTCAATGACAGGGTAGATTTTAGTTCCTATGTTGTCTGATGATTGTGTAGATCTGTATATATAACATTAGGAAAATTTTGCATTGATTCACTATGACTCTTATAGGTAATTATTAGTCAGAATGATACATTTGAACAGATTAGTAATAAGTATATGCTGAACAAGGAAATTTAAAAATATAAAAGTTTGTCTTTAAATAATGATATCTTCAACAAATTTGCATGCATTGAAAACACCAAAGTTAATAAATAAGACTGATGTGGATTTCATATATTATATTTCTTGAAATTTTTGTAATTCTCTGAGTGGGATTTACTAATTCTTTGTTTAGAATTAAAGAAATTAAGACTCAGAAAATAAAAGAGATTTTACCTAATGGTGTTTAATATCTCCTCTTTAAAAATGAAGTGGTTTAGAAACATGTATAAAAGCCAAACTAGAAAATTAACTGGTATAGGAATATATCTTCTTATAAAGTAAATTTTAAAGTCCCCTCTGGTTACTATCAGATTGTTCTTAATTTCAATGTCTCTGGTTATATTTTGCATCTCTCTGTATTTAAAAAATAAATGTACAGTACAGTATATTATAAAAGTATACTTATCTATCCATCTTTTTATTTCTATTTGTATCTCAATAGATAAATTGAAAGTATTTTAAGCAATATTTACCCAAATTCAATCATGCTAGTTCATATCATGGAAAATTAGGGTTGATTTTATATTTAATGTCTAGACTACTTGAATTATTATGAATACATGTTACATATATCAAAATAATTTACTATGTTCAATATAAATAAATAAAATAATATTGTTAAATATCCAAAAAATAAGCCCGCTGCAAAAGTATCTGATAATAAAGTGAGGTTTATCTGTTCCTACAATCTTGAACCAATAGTCCAAATACAAAATATAAAAATGCCCCCAAAACAATGAAGTATAAAAACAGAAAGACTAGTCATAACCTGAGTAAATTCTATTGATCACCTCCATGAAACACAACCTTGGGGTATGTAGGTATACTGAGTACTACAGACCACAGCAAGTCTCATCACAGATAATACGGTCAAGTCATCCATGTGTATGATGCTGGATCACACAGCAAATTTACTACACTCTTTAAAACTAAGGGCACTCCTTCATGGTGTTGTGACATAACTCTTTAGCCATAATGCCAAGTGACTGTTACATTTATGCATATGTTGAGTGACTATCCGCTCTATACACACACTCTAAACGCTGCAAACACTCAGAGACGATGCAAAGATTTTATCATCCCTCATCATAAACATTGTTCCTCCATTGGTATCTGTTCTGTGATCATTGATTCTATTAATGAACCTACCAGCTTCCAACAGAGTCGATTGGATGACTAACATAGGTTTAAACAAGGTCATTCTCCCATTGCTGAGTGCCTTAGCCTCATTAATGATAAAAGGAGGGAGGGCCACTTGCCTGCATCAGCATGAAATAAACGTAGTTGGAAATATTCAAAGAGCAACAAGAAAATAATAGCTTTTAAAAAGTTATTATAAAGAATTCATTCTCGCTAGGAAGCAAAAGTCAAAGCAATTAAGTGTCCTGTTTTTATTGGGTATCAAAATATACATATTCACTGGATGGTACTATTGTACATTCAAAAGTTCAAAATGACTATAGCTCTTTCATTTTCATTGCTGCCTGTGTGATAAAAGAAAAACAAAAACTAGCTCTTTCCCCTCCATCTTCCATCCTTATTTATGTTCTCCCTTTTTAATTCAAGGTCATATATTTTGGGCCCTAGGATACTGTTAAATTTTGAGTGAGCTTTGTTTCTAGCCTAAGGGTTTTCTATGTTAAGTGTTGTTTTTATTTTTAAGTCTGGATATGAATTAAGCAGACACAGATGGGGGTTAATGGATTGCAAGTCCTCATTGTGATACTGAAAGCTTCGCTTAATAAGGTGCCTATTAAACATTTGCCAGTTGCTGCACTTTTATGATAATTCAATTTAGTTGAATGTTAATTTTACCTTAGACGTTGAAAGCATTAGTTCTAAAATAAATGCAATGCAGCCACCTGGGGTGCCTGTTATTAACCATGCTTCTAGGTGTAGAACTCAGTGATTTTGATATAGTAAAGCCTGAGGTCAGAAATCATGAAGTTCTTCAGAAGAGGACCGCATTTTGAGAAACACTGGTTTAAACTTGCAGTTGTTAATCTTTATGTAATCACTGAAAAAAAAAAACAGCTAATAGTTTTATTTTCTTGAGGTTCAGTTTCCAGCATGACCTTCCTTTTCCCATCTCCTCCCCAACATTGTTTTTTATTCGCTTGCAAAAAGTCGTTTTACTAAACCTAGCTATTTCCTAAGAAGAAAGCACAGTGTTTATAAAAAATAAGCAAATCAATAAAGTCACACATAAAATTTTTGGAAAAAAGACAATGTTTGTAGGTTTTGCCTCAATTCATTAATGAAGTTAACCTGTACCAATCATTCTTTAAATAAAAATCTATTCCTAATGATCCAGCTGTTTATTTCCCTTCCCTATGTTATCATGTATACGTAGATAGCTTTCTCTTGTACTTTATAATAAAAACTACTAATTTCTGATCATTAAAAATTATTAGGAGATTTCAAAATCCCAGACTTGTCACTTTCTATCTGCCGTATTTTATGCATTAATTTAATTTACTTTTCTATCAATTTTGCTTTAAAGAAGTGGAGTTCAGAATTCCTCCTATCATAAGATCACTGTTACTGCAGCTTAGATATTGTACATAAACCTTAACACAGGTACTGGAACATGCAAAACATTCAATAAACATCACAGAATTAATAGTCATTTTCCTAATTATCATTTATAAAATACAAGGGGGGGCTAAAAACAGAATTTATTAAAATCGTGTATTTATTCTTACATGTTTAAACTTTAGTCACCTTCAAAGTTCTCTCCACTTGTTGCAATGCATCTATCAAGACGTTTTTTCTACAGCTCAAAACAGATTATGAACTCATTGATTTTGATCCCTTTTACTGCTTCTGCCATTTTTTTGTTTCACCTCTTCCACATTGGCAAAACATTTCCCTTTGAGGACTTTTTTCATCCAGGAAAATAAAACTAAAGTCTCTCAAGGGTAAGATTGGATCAACAGGGAGGGCGGGGCATGGGGGTCATGCCTTTTTTGGTCAAAAACTGCTGAACACTCAGTGCGGTGTGGGCAGGTGCATTTGTAAATCACCCACCATGAAATGGGCACATGTTGAAAGAGTCTTAAAAAAAAGTTACTGAAGCCAAGTGTAGCCTCTCACAACAACACCAGTTGGTGCACTGATACAGACGGGTTCCTAGAACTCTCACCTAGTGGCGGAAGCCTGTACTAAAATAAAAAGGCCCCACCATCCAGAAGATAATTCTGGTTTTTGGGATTGTCCACTCTCTTATGAGAATAAACAATAATTTGTTATACAGGGTCTGGCAGAAGTAATGCCTACTTAAGTGTGGTTGGTAGGTTAATGATATGGATGCAATAATTTATAGTTTTAATTTGAACATTTCACCTGAAATGTCATATGGTATGCTTGAGTGTGATATTGTTAGGTTACAGAATTACACGCTTATGACTTTGTAATGAAAGATTTTATAATAAAGGGCATTATTTGTCCTGTATATTACTTAAGGAAATTAAATATTTTTCTCTTAATATAATAAGCTATCATTAACTTTTTTTTTTTTTTTTTTTACTGAATGATCCATCTACTGCAGAGAATGTTTGTGCCCTGCGTTTAGGTACAAACTAGGACCCACAAGGCAATGGTAAATCAGTGAGTAAACAGACAGCAATCGGACATGACAGTGTGGGGTAGCAAATAATAGCTTTCCTCCTGCCTTCTAAGTTCTTCTATCTGGGCTAATAATCAAAGTAACATGAGACAGATTAACTGGAGAAAATGTCCAAATTTTATGAATGTGTGTATATCAGCGCCATAGGCTATAGGGCAGTTGAAGTTTATCTGCCATTTTGAGCAAAGAAGGGTGGCCGTGGGTCTGGGATTCCACAAAGAGGAAACATGTGGCAAATTGATTCTCGTTGGACAACCACAAACAATGGGACACGGAAGTAAATTCGATAAACGGGCTCTGCTAGATTTCTTCCTGTCTGCCACATTTAATTCCTACTTGCTAAGGTGACAATGCTAAGGTTTTCTTCCTGAGCCAGGTTTTTCTTTGAATTGTTCTAGGCAAGAAATAACAGGGTCAAAAGGTCTGAGTCTTCTTGTTTCACAATAACCAGCTTAAAATCAATGTCCCAATAAGTATATTTTAGGGATGACAAAGCATTAGTCCTCTTCAACAGTTAGACAGGTTCAAGATGGAAACTATTTTGTAAGGTTAGGGTTGTCTTTCTAGTAAATGCAGAACAACCATGGAAAAATGGTTTCTGCATTTTTGTTACTTAAGATGGAACATGATAGAGGTGCCATGAGAATGTGAGAGAATGTAATGTTAAGGAGTGGTGAAATGTAATCAAAGAGTCTGTTACTGTTGCAATTTGTACCTGTTACAGAACAGAGGCTGTAAAAACATGCAGCCAAAAGGCACAATTTGCTTTCCAGTGATATTTATAGCACTTTGAAAAGAAAACCAAAAGTGAATTAGAAAGTACTGGAACCGATATGATTCAAACTTTTCATTTTTGAAAAGATTAAAAACAAAGAGAACTACAGCAACAAGTGTAGTTCTCATTAACTAGAAAGAAGTGAGATTTCCTGTTAGTCAACCCAAATTAAACTAGAAACATAATCAAGTTAAGGGAAAGTTCATGTTGAAACTTGTTATTTCAATTTTCTTCCTTGATCTTGTAGCTGAGACACACAAATAGATTGCATTTGTTGATTTCTCTTTTCTTTCATGTCATTAAGTATGCACGGACTTTTGTATATCCAATGTGCTGCAATTGATTGCAGTTATTGTTTTTGAATACTTTAGCCAGTGGGGAACAGTGGGCAAAATTATTATACCCTCATGTTTTACATTCCCACCATAGTCCTATAATTTAACCTTTTTTCAAGGAGGTCTGGTTAAACATCCTTAGGTGTTAAAAAATAACAGCAATTTTTGCAAATAATAATTTAGAGAATCAATAAATTGCTTAACGGAGGAAAGAGTCTATGATCAAGTAGTTAATTATAGAGCCAATTACACCTGTTGAGAAACAGTTGTCCACTCCTCTCTTCTATTCCAGAGAAACATCAGAATTTTAAGTAACCAATGTGTCTGAACAAGAGATTCTCGGAGACTGGAGCTCAAAAGAATCTCTGTGTTAATCTCTATTATGTAGAATCTCTGTGTAATCTCTTGAAAATGTAGAGAATCAGATTTTACATGTGTGGCAGGGGATTAATAATTCAAAATTTAACAAATGCCTCCAGGGTATTCAGATGACAATGTTCCACATTTAGGAAAATATCTAGAAAATATGTTGGTATGTAGATTTTAGTCTCTATAAAAAAGAAATTGGTTTAATTACAACATGGACCATAAAACTGAAAAAAGTGTCACAGCAGAAGAGATTTGGTATTAAAATTGAAATAATATATTTTGGAATCTTGTACCTATATACATGGTGATAGAAATCTAGAATAACAATCTTCTTTGATATTTTACTGGAAGTGGTTCATAATCCTGATTTCTAAACAAAGATTTTATTATTTATCCAATGTTATATGAATTGGTCAGATATGATCAACCTATGTACATTACTCCTAGTTCTTCAGCTGGTAAAGGGAATACCATCTTTGCTGGTTTTTCCCTTTGCTGAACTGAAAGAATGTATAGCTAAAATATTTAGAATAGTTTCAGTGGGGACATGGATTTCATCTTTTCCTTTTTTTACTAATATCTGTGCTTTCTATTTAAATTGTACAAGGTCTGTTCAAAAATTATGAGTCATATAATATGAAATATAGAGACATTTACTGAAGAAGATACAAAATACAAGAAACATTGTACACAGGACAATGATGCCTCAGTCCCCTTCAAAGTTAAGACCTTGAGGGAATCTGGTTCATTGGTAGCAGTCTGAATCAAGCCGTTAGCAACTGCAGCATGATGTTCCTTCTGTTCTGGTACCAGAAGCTATGGAACAAATTTTGCCAGGATATGTTTTGTGCCAAAATCCTGCATCAAAATCTCAAACATGGTAGTTTTGGGAATCCCTGGATCAACTTCTGGTTCTCACACGGTCAGTTGCCCATCTTTGATTGCAGCCCGTACATGGTCAACATTCTCAGGTGTTTTGCTTGCCGTAGGCCTTCCATAACGTGGATGACTTTCGACACATTATCAACCATCTTTGAAGCGTTTGTGCCACAATTTTATTTCACTGAACTCATTGCATCCTCCCTGAAAGCCTTCTAAATCATCTGAATAGTTTCTGTGGAGGAATATTCAAGCTTTTAACACAAACTTTGATGGAGATTCGTTGCTCTGCTTGATCAGTCATTTTGAATACGACAGCCTCACAGTGCACATGCTCCCTCAACAGCATCTATCCCCCCACTGACCAGTGCAGTGAAGTCGTCATTGTTCACACATGCGCATTCCAGTCCACTCTCTCCTTGGCTGCCAGGTCACATGGTGTTGCACCAGCAGTTCTTGTTATATTAACAATGGCTGGACTTTTTCTGTACAGAACTTGTAGACTATATGTGGTTATATTCGTATATTATTCTGTAATAATATACCAGTATATGATTTATTTAGAAGTATTTTAATTAAAATACTAATAGACCAGATTTCTATCTTTTTTTGAATCTTATATTTATTTGGGAAAATGCATGTTTGTATGCAGCATTACCCAATTAATCACACCACATATTAAGACAGAGGGTTTTTCTGGCATTTTATGTACCTTCAATATGGTAGAAATCAGAAGAAGTTAGAGTTCTTATTGTTGAACTTATACATGCCCTAAAATAAATATTTACAATTGGTCTCAGCCTAAAACCCAATGCTTATTTTTATCTATTTCTTAACTGATAAATGTATAGTTACTTGTAATGCTACAAGTAACATTCATGTCCCCATATCAGATCTTTCACAGCTGCATATAAACATGGGATAATCAAAGAGTAATTGTTGAATATGTGTGCACTCATTATCATTATCATTTTTTAATATGCGGCAATTGTTTCATTCTGTCTCTGAATAGAATGTAGTCTTAGAGCACACAAAATGTCTTTAGAGACTTCACACATTTTTTAAACCCACAAGAAGTCAGTGACACAAGAGGACAGCCTTCAATATCTGCTGAAATACCTTTTATAAACTTACTAATTTATTTATAAATTGGTATTTCTATCATGGTCAAGTGATAAATTAGAGACAATCAAATAATTTACATATTCATTTTCCAAAGTGTCGTCTTTTTGTTTTAAAAATTTATTAGCTTCCCATGAGAAGTCTCATTAAATTATAACCATAGAATATAAAGAAACCACCATCCATCAGTGAGGTCATTTGAACTTTGCCCTAATTGCCGCATGTATTATTGACCCTTCAAACCACAGAAGTCTATTTTCCAATCAAGGTCTAATGGCAAATGAGGAAAAGTAAGGATAAAGGTTAATGAGTACTAAAGATGTATTCTATTTTCTCTAGATCTTTAGAAACGTGGACTGTGTTAAAAGTTTAAAAGTTAGTTGGGCAGGAATTAACCATAATAGCAGCACCGATAGCTCATTATAACACTTGTTTGTTTTTTTTCTCTAGTACAAGTATCAAGTTTTTTTAATTATTGAAAAAGTTATACAGTATAATGTATGTCTATGTAGTCACTTATTTTAAATAGTCATACTTCTTTTACCTAAAATACTTTTCACAAAAAGAAAGTCATGTTTATTTTATTCTAATGATTTTTGTCATGTTGCATCTGTTCAATGAAAACTTAATAACAAAAAATAATCAATCTTGTTTTAGGGCTTTAAAATAGAAATGAATATAAATTTTAAGAACTTAGCCCCATTTTCTAGCTTTTTGAACTCATGTGAATTTCTTTGGTAATTTTGATATAATTTATTAATGTTACGGCATTATTATCCCATCATAAATAAATGGTTTTATAGTTTAAATTATTCCCTTAATAAAAAGAGAAATGTTGATGTTTGATTGATAAGTTTTCCTTTAAAATTGTTTAAATGCATATTTAGTAACCGTACATTTAATAAATTTCATGTTTACTGCCTAAACATTTGTCAAAATCTTTTTAGTAGAATTTAATATATTTATGATAAGTTTTATTGAGTGATTGAGACTTTACCTCTGTCAGAGATGTTGTCTCAAGTAAAAAATACATTTATAGGGAAACTTCCATTTTCAAAGAGATAGTCCATACGTTGATTCAAAAATTATTTGCCTTTGTGCAAAAACTATTCACATTAGTGGTGATATGCAAAATGTCTGTGCACTAATAATCTATTTTCATTTATTAATTTGCATTTTGAAATCAATGGAACAGGTGCCTCACATAGATCATTGTTTTGATAAAAGCATCCTTAAGATATAACCAATCAAAAGGGTATTATCGTTTAGGAATATTAAGAAACCAAGAACCTCTTCTTTTAGCCTGACCACCAAAAAAGCGATCTTTACCTTCATAGTAGTCAGTATGAAGGAGGCTGCAAAAAGGATGAGGGGCTCTGGGATCCTCCCGATTATTCTTCACAAAAAACAGAGCAGGGACTCTTTTCTATTTTGGTTCTACAGAATATAAGTAATATATGTTACTAAAACCATTCTATTAAATGGGTGACACTTCTAGTAGTGTTTCTTAGTATCTTTATTATTTATTACCCATCATTCTTTTTTTTAACTTTCTTTTATTTTAAGATTTTATTTATTTTTATTTTCAGAGAGAGGATAAGGGAGGGAGAAAGAACAATGTACGGTTGCTTCTCACATGGCCCTCACTGGGGACCTGGCCTGCAACCCAGGCATGTGCCCCGACTGGGAATCGAACCAGGACCCTCTGGTTCCCAGCCCGCGCTCAATCCACTGAGCTACACCAGCCAGGGTACCCATCATTCTTTAAAATCATGTGATGGGGCTGGCTCTTCCCTTGAGGCTAGATGTGAAATCAGAAAATCCCACTCAACTTTTTATATATATTTATATAATAATATCCCCAATCACTAACTTCCAAATCTAGTTCCATGTAGTAATCAAATTTTTGAGCTTTTCACTTCACTCTCCCTTAACTCAGGCTTAATGTAGATGGGAAGCTGCCTTGCTCCATGTAGTTTATGACTCATTCTGGATTTGAAGGTAGGGATTAAGGGTGCTATGCTCTGAATGTTTGTGTCTTCCAAAATTTCTCTGTTGAAATCCTAATGTTCAATGTGATGATGTTAGGAGAAAGGCCTTTGGAGGTGATTAGGACATGAGGTGGAATCCTCAATAAAGGATTAATAATGGGGACAGCACAGAGCTTCACCAGTCCCTGCTGTTACCTGAGGGCATTGAGAAGGCTCCGGCTAAGAGCTAGAAAAAGG
>PVJI01031523.1:0-13064 GCA_004026765.1 Micronycteris hirsuta
TGAAGTACAAACATAAAGAGAATCTTTCCTAGTACGCTCACACAGGATTAACCTACACTGGCATCTGCTGAGTGGCATTTAGTCAAGTGGCTTTTTTAAAAAAATTACTTTATTATTGTTCAATTACGGTTGTCTGTGGCTTTTAACTTGCATTCACTATCAGTGAAGCTTGTAAAAATAACAGTCCCATATCTGAAGCAAGGCCGACCAGATCAGGATCTTGTGGGTCTGGAAACTAGGCTTGTGTATTTTGAAAAAGCTCCTCAGGTGACTCAGTTGTGAAAGTAGGATTGAGAATCATCAGCTCTAGTCAGTAACGAAGCCTTTTCAAACTAGAAGGCAGCCTCCTGATTTTTGTTCTTCTTGGTGCAAATAGAGAATTTTTTGGAAAAAATTAAGAAAAGTCATCTATATTAAGTAACTAAATAACAGGTGAGCTAACACAAATGAAATTAATTAATTCATTAAATATTTATTGACTACTCACTCTGAGCTAGGCTCAGTATTAGGTGTGGGGATTCAACTCTACCCTGAGAATGCTCTCAGCCTACAAGTACATGAATTATTTAAATGGGGCTACTCTCAACTTATATCAGATACTAAGAGAAAAGTGACAAATACCTATTAAAAACACTTACTTGCACAATACCATGGCATACAAGGACTCTCCCACATGAATCACCCAGGCAAGCCAATACCTGAAAGAAAGTCAGCCTAGTTTAATGTGATGGTTATTTGCTGATGAAATCTAACACAGAAACCTCAAAAAGAAGGTGCTTTAATGTGAACTAGCACTATTCTTAGACATCTAAAGGCAACTGCAGGCCTCCCACATCTACAGGGAGGCTGGAATTGCAGTGTTCCAATCCGCTTGCTGCCGTTCTCCTTACCCATTGTGTAGGAGGGTGTGATGGTGGTCCACCAAGTACTGAGTGAAGAGGCCCAGGGGCCCTAGGCTCTGATAAGGAATACTTTGAGGCCAGAAGACAACCCACTGAAAGAGAACCAAAGGCACAGAACACCTGTTAGGTCACTTAAGTCATTGTATTTGAGAGAGGCTATGAAATAATCCTGACTCTACAATAGTCAAGGACAGAACAGAAAAATTTCTGAACTAAGTCATATGGGGTTCCATGCTTGACTTCTATTTTCTAAAAAATGTTCTAGTGGGAGATTTATGCTGAGGAAACTATGTGGTTATCAGACTCACTGCCCAGGTTGGATGACTTCTATTCTTAATGAATCCCACCAAAAGATTTTTTACAAAGTTTATTAACAAATTTTAAGAGCCTATGTGTCCTGGCTAGCTTCGTTACTGCACAAACTATGGCTTGAGCCAAACCCCCATTTAATTTACAATCCCTTTCTCTCCTTTCATCTTTTCTACCTCTGAAACTGTGACTGATTCACTGCACAGAAATGGAAAATAAGTAAGATCAGGTTTGTTAAGTGCTAATAGCAATTACTTAATCACATAAGGTTTTTGTAATCTTCCCAATTTTCCCTCTGTCAATTAGGTTTTTGAGAATAATTAAGTCCCAATAGATCTAAAATTTATTATCCCATACAGATTTCAGCCAAGTGTAGTACTACCTCTCCCATTATGGTGTTACACACCTAAAATTTAAATAAAGCATAAAACCAAGTCATCCTCCCAAACCAAGGAGAATGGAATAGGCAGCATCCACCAGCTTCACAATATTCCAATATGAAGCCACCAAAGCTTTCCTTCATTTATATCGTAAGTACTCAGAGATGCAGAATCAAAGAACAGAGGGCACCTTTGAAATTTTTCAGATCAACACCTCCGTTTTACGTATGTGGAAATCAGCCCAAAGGTGGTCAGATTGATTTCACAACAACAAACAACAATGTGGACAAAAAACTTCTAACCCCTAGTCTCCAGGATGTACCGGGAAATATCCAAATAGTTTTCCCTTCATTCAAAAGTATACCAAGTCAGTCCCCAAGCGACTTTTCCAGTTTTGCCTGTTGTCTTTCAAATGAACTCTGTCAGCCAGACAAGAGTCGCTCCTCCTCTCAGTAGAGATCCTCTGCCTTCTTTGGTTCCACATCCGTGCCATAACATTCATATCGTCTCCATTCCTTCTTACCAATTAAATCCTACTCATTCTTTAGGTTTATCTCCGTTCCCTAAGCAATTCCAACTGCCTCAAACATTCTGCTTCGGAAGCCCTATCCTGACTTGGCAAGCCTACGTCAGTCCGTAAACCTGGCTTCCTCGCGAGTTCCGAGACTCAGGTTAAACGCAGTAACCGTGGAGCACACATAAAGGCAGAAAAAAACACTAAAGTACAAACTGGGATATAAGGCTATTGAACTTCCGCTTACTGTAGTAACCTTGGCAACCGCCACCGGAGCACGCGCAAGACGGCGCTCCCAAGGAGGCCCTTGCCCTACGAGAGCCTGGCAAGCCCAAAATAGGTGACCCGCCCCGTCCGACGCCTCACCGCGAAATATCCTAGGCCGAGGACGGTGACCAGCGAGGGCAAGGGTCTGGCTGTACGGAAGTAGGCGGTGGCAGCCTTGCGGGCCTCTGACTTTGCTACCACCATTTTGAAAGATGCAGACACTGAGCCGTGAGGTGGAGAGCAGCACCTGCTCCCGCCCCCACACAAGGAAAGCCTGAGCAGCTGGTTTCTCAGGACCTCCTGCGTAGGCTAAACGCGCGGGCTCACCGGTGCGCCTGTATCTTTTTCTTAGATCTAGTCTCCCTCAGCTCAAAGCGCGCGGGTGCGGGATTGCGCCTGCGCGACCAGTCCTCCCAGCAGGTCCGGATCCTGCGTTGAATGGGGCGCTCGCTCCCTTCGCTGCCTTTACCGTGTAATAGCCAAAGGAGAGGGTGATGGTGGTGAACCAGAACAGACTGCCCCTCTGGAAGTAGGCCTTACTGTCCGCTGCCGTCCCCATCGCTGCAGCACATCCTTGGGACTGCGCGACAGGGTACCGCTTCCAGTGGAAATGGAAGCCGGGTCGGGGGCGGGGCCTGGCCGGCGCTCCTCCGTCCCTCCTCCGTCCCTCCTCCGTCCCTCCTCCGTCCCTCCTCCCTCCCTCCTCCCTGGGGAGGGAGAAAGTATTGCAGGTTCCGCAACTGCGAAAGAGGTTCTTGCTGGATTCTGGGCTGGTGGGCTGGACGCCATCTGCAGGGTAGACCCCATCCCCCTTAGTGTCAGTTTGCCGCGTTTAAGATAAAGGCGTGGAAATAGGTGCTGCTTTACACACGTCTAATAATCGCGAGTCTAATTTTTGAACTTCAGCTCCGCTGGCTCTGTGAGAAGCAACACTCTTCCTTTTCATCAGAGGTGTGGAACCGCAGGGCCCGGCAGTCAGAACAGGGGCTGCGGAGTGGATATCCTGGGCTTAAACCCTGGCTCTGCCGCTATTTTTTTTTTTTTTGCGTAAACTTAGACTAGTTACGTAACCCGTCTGTGCCTTACTTTATCTCCTAACTCGTCCTTTCCGCACGTGACACGGCGGCTAAATTCTTTATCCTCCAGGTATGCTGTATTGCCATCCCCTCCTGGTTGGCAGAGAAATCTCTTACCCCATTATATACTTTATCTCTCTCCTCTCTAGATGGATTGATTAATGACTTAAACATTGAAAATAGTGAAGAAAATATGAAGAATTTTACAACTTTTGAGAAAGGGGAAAGAAACTTCTGAGCAAGCTATTAAGATTTAAAGCCATTGAGGAAAAGATCGAACATTTAACTGCATCTAAATTTAAAACTTCATTCTTATGAAAGTCACCATAAAACTGAAAGACCTGGAAGAATGAATTCTTTAACTTGTATAATAGACAGATGAGTAAACGTTATGAATTGGACATCCCTAAAAGAGAAAACATGAATGGCCAAGAAACATGAAAAGATGTTCAACTTTAAGGCAATTTGGGAAGTACAAAATAAAGCAAAAGTAAGATGCTGCTTTTCTGCATAAGATTGGCCTAGGGAGTATTATGACCCACTCTACAGAACTATAACTAAAAATATTTGGTATTTGTCACACAAATGAGGCAATGAAAAATGGTGCTCCAGAGATAGATCTGACACATATACCTAAACATTTATGATAAAACTAACATTTAAAATTAAGAGGGAAAGAATGAGCTATTCATTAAATTTTCTCTGGGTGATTGGTTATCTATGTGGGAAAAATATTTTAAACTCTGCTGTCAATCTCACACAGACACAATGGGGTATCAAGAGGTACAGAGATATTAGTCCCCCTAAGGGAGTGCTGATGATGTAGGGTGGGATGGGTATGTGCTGACACAGCCAAAGACAAACAAAAGAACCCCCCCCTACTTTCCCAGGAACATCGAAGGGGGAGCGATGTAAGCAAATTAATGGAAATGTGGATAGCATTGTGTGTCTAGAGAATTAGGAACAATTTATTGTTGCAAGAAGGAACAATGTGAAATTACGTGAAGGAAGGTGAGGCTGAAAAGGCAGGTAGTAGCGTTCTGGTCATAACGGTGTTAGCTGTCAAACTTTTGGTTTGACCTCTCAGCCAAGGTGAGTCAGTGAAGAGTGTGTTGTTGTTTTTTTTTAATCAGTGGAGTGGCAATATCTGGTATACATTGAATGGAGGTAAAATTGAAAGCAGGGAAGATGAAGGGTTGATAAAGTAAAATGATGGAAATGGAAAAAAGTTTATGTCATTCACTCAAACATTCAAAAATACTTCTCAGGATCCATTTAGTGTTAGGTGCACTGCTAGGCCCTGGAGATACAACTGTGAACAACACAAATGCAGTCCAGGTTTCATGTTGGGCACAGTGTAATTCTCATGACAAGCAAATCAATATGGATTTATTAGAGGCAGCATAATAATTTTTTTATTTTTAGATTGAGAGAGAGGAAGGGAGAGAGGGAGAGAGAGAGACAGGAAGAAAGAGAAACATGAATTTGTTGTTCCACTTATTCATGCATTCATTGGTTGATTCTTGTATGTGCCATGAGGGAGGATTGAACCTGCAACCCTGGCATATGGGGATGATGCACCAAGCAACTGCGCTGCCTGTCAGGGCTATAACTTAATGTTTTAATACACTGAGCACTTTAACTTCAGAGTATGAGATCCTGCATGCATTCAGAGGTTACAGAAGAAATGTCCTCAGGCCATTAAATTAACAAATGAATGAAGGGCGAGGGCAGATTGATCTGGTAGTGTGAGATGAAACCAGCGTGTGCTTGTCCTGTCTAAAAATCTTCACGTTCTAATAATGATGATTGATGATGATTACGATTAGGTTTTATGCAGGATTTTGGCCTATGGAACACTGATTTTTAAAATATATGTTTGAGAAGCAGTTAGTTTAGAAGTGGTATGAAGGAAAATTTCAATAAATGTTAGCTATTTTTACTACTGTTACATTTTAGTGATAAGTGTCAAACTCATTTGACTGGGGGCCAGATCAACCTCGAAGTTGCCTTCAAAGGGCAGAATGTAACTTTGGGACTGTATAAATGTAACTACTCCTTAACAGTTAAGTGAGAGCTCGGCGCTGCCAGTGGGTAGTAACAAGGTACTGGACCAGATAAAACAAGGTGGAGAGCTGGATTTGGCCCGTGGGCCTTGTATTTGCCACCTCTCATCTAAAGGCAAATGCAACGTCTTTGTAAAAATAAAAAACAAAGAAAAAGTGACCCAAATTTGGATACAAGAAACACATTATTGCTAATCTCTGCCTAGAACAATTGTGTAACATAGTAGCAGGCACTCAGAAATATGTATTGAATAAATGAACGAGTGAAATAATTCCGTTTCAAACATCTGTATAGAAGGAAAACGTTACATTTTTGACATAGGCAACCTGAGGACACACCAGGTGTTGGGGCATTCAAGTTTACTTTTAATATCACAAAGACAATGGGGAAATGAATTAAAAATTCATGGGATCCAAAAAGTGGAGGACACAGTCTCAAAATTCTTGTCGGGTGGGAGCTGGGAGAAAACAAACTTAAGGAAAACAAAACTACGAGCACCAAATTCTTGAAAATCACGGGTTGTTATCATTACTGTTTTCTTTGTAACCAGGTGATCATTTTAATCAAATTGCCAGGTCACTCAACTTGCTTTGACTAAAGCATTTTCTCCTAAAGTTACCTGAACTCTTCTTTGCAGCAACTGAAGCAGATGCATAGGCCAGGAGGGCAGAAAGCATTCAATATCTTAGTGCCTGGAAATAGCCTAGCTTGATTAGAGAGCTAAGAGTTGGCAGGCAGACACAGAAATTAGAAGACGGTGAGGCTGAGAAGGAAGTAGTGGCCAGGTCATGAAAGTCCCTCTTAGGCACTCTAGAAAGTTCTCACTTTTCCTTGCAGGTGGTAATTGGGAGTTACGAACTTAAAGTTTACTGAATGTTGGTTTTCTGAGAGCAGAGACTGTATTTGTAGGACTCAATACAGAGGTAGAGGCTCTTACTGTTTTCAGGTCTATATATTTTTTATTCTTACTTGAGGACACTTTTTTCCATATGTTTTAGAGAGAGAGGAAAGGAGAGAGGAAGACAGAAACACCAATGTAAGAAAGAAGCATGGGTTGGTTGCTTTCTGTAAGCACCTGGACAGGGAATTGTCCCTGCCCAGATCTAGGATAGAACCTGCAGCCCAGGTACCCTGACCTGGAATGGAACCCACAACCCTTTGGTTATGGGATATAAGGCACCGTTCGTCGTGGCATGGTGAATGTAGCCCAGCCCCTGATTTGGAAAACCGGCGGGGAGCGAGTCGGCATAAAAGCACAGAGCCCACGAATCGGTATTCCTGTGTGGAATCAGGCCTGCATTGTACCTAGGCTGCTATGAGGCTTGCTTTTGCTAAAACGCCTCACCCTGAATTGAGGCAGCAAATGTTTACTGCATATCTTTAACGTACTAAAATCTGTGCTAAAGCTCCCAAGTATGGAGTGTAACCAGTTCAACCATTTTTCCCCTTGATCTGCAACATCCTTCTCTTTTAAGTAATTAGCAACATTCTTTCCTTTGTTATCTGTAAAAGGTAATCACCTACAGTGAAACTGTGCGTAGCAAATGAGGACCATCCTCAATATAATGTACCCAGAAAAACAATAAAAGCCTGTCCAGGCAGGGGTCGAGGCCCTTTCTCTCACTTACAGATTGGCCATGCCGTTGCTTTTTCTCCACAGGACTTCTGTGGTCCGTGTGAATTTGTTCATCGCAGCCACAACTGACGGACCCCGCTGACCGGAGTCCGCATCAATGGGACACTGCTCCAACTAATTGAGCCACACCAGCCATGGCATATGATGTGTTTTTCCAAAGCTTAAAGAACTCAGTGGATGTCCATTGAAGCTAAGCTTAATATAAAGAATCTAAAGAGAGTTTTCAAGGAAAAAATGTTTGATGATTTAGGGAGGAAGATTAACCATAAAAGTGGGCAATTTAGGGGCTAATTTGTTGACCTTTGCCAGTGAGATCTAAATAATGGAGTAGGAACAGAGGCAAGATACACTGGAGTTGTGAAAAAATGTAAAGCAAGGAAGTGAAGCTCTGGTAAAAATGTTTTTTGGAAGCAGTTTGATAAAGGAGGCACCGGGAAGGTCGCCACCTGGTGTGAGCTCAGGGTACTGAGAAAAAATAAAACCAAAAAGCTGATCTATCTGAATTTTGGATTCCTGGGGGAGAGAAAAAAAAAAAAAAAGCCAGAGAAATTAGTTTAGGTTCCACCTTATTTTTTGTTTGCTCTGCTCTTTTAGTCTTCAAAGTCCTTCAATACTTACAGGTCCTCGGATGTTCTTCTCAACCACCTCGAAACACCTAGTACTGCCCAAATGGACTGGTTGAGCTATCAAGGCCTCTAATTCCAAGCAACAGCATAGGACCCACCTACAGTCATGACTCATTAAAATGACCTCCCATATTCCCTCTGCCCATCAAGGGAGGGAATCACATGCTTCTTGTTCATTGTTGTTGGGGAGGCGTGACCTACGCTGGAATCAAGTCAGAAACATAGGTACTCCACCTGCGCCTCAGCCGTTGACTTCCCCAGTAAAAAACCTTACTTTAACCTGCGTTATGTTCCTCTGGCATTTTCCTCTTCTTAGAGTTTTATCTCAAACAGTTAATCTCTCTTTGCTTCCATATCCTTTTGTAGCCAAGCCTCTTGTGATTTTAGTGCCATGAGTATTATTGGGAGATTGAATTTAATAGTTTAATTCTTAACTAGGTCTTTGTTCACATATTAACTGCTCTTCTTGCTCAAGTCCTTTTGTTCTCACCAACAGAGTCATAAGTTGCTGAGGTCTCTGTCAAGCAGGTGGAGATAATTCAGGGTTGGAGGAGGTTTTACTCATATGAGTTTGTTTTGCAGAAGGAAAGAATGTGACCAGCTGGTTATGTCCAGGAGCCTAATGAGGAAAAGTGTTATTTGTGACTAAAGAAAAACAATATTTCTCTTTCAGTTCTCCAGAACTCCACCTCTGTTACTCCCTTGCTGCATGAAAACTCCCTAGCTTGCTTTTTGAGAGAGATGGATTTGGGAGATCTTGCCCTCCTGTCCTCTAGCTTTGACCAAACTGAATAAACCTTTCACTTTCTCCAAGTGTTACCAGACTAGAGTGGTCCATTTCCCCGAGCACATCAAAGCCTAGTAAGACAAGACTAGGAGCTTGCACCAAAGAAAGGAAGTGTTTATTTTTTAGGAACCGGCTCATGCTCAGAGTCACAGGTGAGCCAATACTCAAAAGACTTGATTCCCTCTTGGCTTTCACGGTTAGAGCCATGCATGGTTAGGGTTGTGGTCTCTACCAATTAGTTGGTGCTGAGGGAGAGGGTAGTTGATCAATGCACCTGGTCCTGAAGGCAGCCATGGTGTCATTTCCTCTGGCGTGGCTAGTTTTCTGTCTCTGTGATCAACAGACCCGATGTTTATTCCAAAGATCATTTGATGCTGACCAGAACCTCATTGTCTTCAGGAATTAATGATTAAGGGAGTGGATGTGCAAGGGAGAAGGAGGCAGGTGAGTCAGGGTGCTGGATAAGGCCAGTTTGAATCAAGTGGAAAGAAAGGAGAAAAGGTCATATTACAGAAATGAAGGTTTTGCACGGTTACACAAACATGGGTGTCTCCATATATTGGCCAATTAGTGCAGTGGGTACACAAACTGAATTTTGGGAGGTAACTCTGCAATGCTCTTGAGTACAAGTAATATACTGGGTGGGGCAAAAGTAGGTTTACAGTTGTGAGACTGTGAAACAGTTTATTTTTGTATCACCATTTATTAATTATTGTATTATTTTTTCATACAAAGAACTGTAAACTTACTTTTTCCCCACTACAAGATTTAAGTCATATAATATATGAATGATCTTTCCTTTGGTCCTGCCACATAAATTTATAGCAATTTATTTAAATAGCAAGGGGGACATTTGGATCCCTCTGAAGTCAGATAAATTAATTTTGAAAAGCTTTCAAGTACTGTTGTGTTTTCCATACCTTGAGTACAGAAAACCACCTCCAACCCATTTGGGAAGGTACAAAGTCCTGCACTTGGGAAGAAAACCCTAAAGACCTGCAGTTTCCTCATCTGTAAAAAGGAGGTTTTGGTTATCTCAAAGAACTGTTTTAAGGGTAGGATGAATTAGCAGATGATGTAATGTCCATAATAATCCTTGTTCAGTATTATTCTCTGGTCTCTCTTGCTTCCAACCTCAGCATTCCTTAGTAATGAGATACCAGGCAATGTGGATCATCAGTGAGCCTGACGAAACTTCCATTCTCACATCTTCACTCAACCTGCAGTCTACAACACAATAGGGTGATAGCGACAAGCATGAAGTTAGAGGTTAGACTGCCTTGGTCAGAGGCTCACTCTGTGGTCCAAGCCTCTCTGGTCCTAATGTCCTAAAGTCTTAAGTGGGGAAGAAATACTAAATTAGGGTTTATGGGGAAAATTAGTGTCAGCTGGTGAACAGTGATGGGAAGCTAGGTTTTTGGAAAGGTGTATTAGGTGAAGCGATGAACAGGTATGTCTGGGTTGGGCACTTCAGGGGTCTATGAATTGCTACGCCAGAGGTCATCACTTTATCACTTGGAAAGACCTTGGACTAGAGATTTAATGTGGCTTCCAATGGTGAGTTTCTCTGGTAGAAGGCAGCATATCTCATGCTCTAGTGTTTGGTAGGGGTTTGAGCTTTCATCTTGTTAAAGTGCAGGTCTATAGGCTCCGAGAGCTCATGTCACTGATGTCATTGTTTGTGGCTGCAGTACAGTGGAATGGGGCTGTAGGACTTTGAGAGACTCAAGTATTTTATTTTTATTATTGTTTGGGGGGTGCTAAATTTTTTAAAAACTATATTGTATTGATTATGCTATTATATCTTTCCCAGTTTTTCCCCATTTACTCCCCTCCACCCAGCACCCCCTACTCCCTCAAGCAATCCCCATGCTATTGTTCATGTCCATGGGTAATGTGTATAAGTTCTTTAGATACTCCATCTTCTGTACTGTACTTTACATCTCCATGGCTCTTTGTAACTACCTATTTGTATGTCTTAATCCCTTCACCTCTTCACCCATTCCTCTATACCCCCTTCCCATCTGGCAACCATCATAATGATCTTTGTATCCATGATTCTGTCTCTGTTCTTCCTGTTTGCTTAGTATGTTCTTTAGGTTCAATTGCTGATATATATATGTATTTATTGTCATTTTAGTGTTCATAGTGTTGATCTTCTTTTTGTTAAATAAGTCCTTTTAACATTTCATATAATAATGGTTTGGTGATAATGAACTCCTTTAGTTTTTTCTTATCTGGGAAGCTCTTTATCTGCCCTTCAATTCTAAATGATAGCTTTGCTGGGTTGAGCAGTCTTGGCTTTAGGTCCTGCTTTTCATGACACTGAATATTTCTTTTTTAAAAAATATATTTTATTGATTTTGCTATTACAGTTGTGCCATTTCCCCCCCTTTATTTCCCTCCGCCCCACACCCCCCTCATTCCCCGCCCTTTAGTTTTTGTCCATGGGTTATACACATAAGTTCATTGGCTTCTACATTTCCTATACTATTCTTAACCTCCCCCTGTCTGTTTCCTACCTACTGCTTATGCTACTTATTCTCTGTACATTTTCCTCCTCTCTCCCCCCTCCCTATCCCTCCATGCCTTACATAAATCCCTTTAACATTTCATATAATAAAGGCTGGGTGATGATGAACTCCTTGAACTTGACCTTTTCTGGGAAGCACTTTATTTGCCCTTCCATTCTAAATGAAAGTTTTGCTGGATAGAGTATTCTTGGATGTGGGTCCTTGCCTTTCATGACTTGGTATACTTCTTTCTAGCCCCTTCTTGCCTGCAAGGTCTCTTTTGAGAAATCAGCTGACAGTCTTATGGGAACTCCTTTGTAGGTGACTGTCCCCTTTTCTCTTGCTGCTTCTAAGATTCTCTCCTTATTTTTAATCTTGGGTAATATACTTGTGATATGCATTGGTGTATTCGTGTTTGGGTCCAACTTCTTTGGGACTCTCTGAGCTTCCTGGACTTCCTGGAAGTCTATTTCCTTTGCCAGCTTGGGGAAGTTCTTCATTATTTGTTCAAATAAGTTTTCAATCCCTTGGTCTTCCTCTTCTCCTTCTGGCATCCCTATGACTCAGATGTTGGGACGTTTAAAGATGTCCTGGAGGTTCCTAAGCATCTCCTCATGTTTTTGAATTCTTGTTTCTTCATTCGTTTCTGGTTGAATGTTTCTTTCTTCCTTTGGTCCACTCCATTGATCTGAGTCCCAGTTTCCTTCCCATCACTATTTCCCCTCATTTCCTTAGTGTATCTTTCATTTTTTCATCTAATTTGTGACCAAATTCAGCCAATCCTGTGAGCATCCTGATTACCAGTGTTTTGAACTGTGCATCTGATAGGTTGGCTATCTCTTTGTGGCTTAGTTGTATTTTTTCTGGAGCTTTGATCTGCTCTTTCATTTGGGTCATTTTTTTTTCCCTTCAGCCCACAAGCAATGTAGGCCCTTCTGTGCTGGCTCTGGGGTGGGTGGCCGGGCTTGTGTAGTTCCAAGTCCCTGTGGGTCTCTCCAGTGAACTCTCCTGTGAGGCCAGGAGTTCTGTTGCTTCCTCAACTCCCACAGGTGTTTTCAATCAGTGGTTTGAGGCTTTATTTCCCTGTGATGGTGGGTTGTGCAGTCTGCTCTGCTCCCCAGCTTTTTCTTCTGGTTTATCTGCATGTGAATGAGGGACTGCCTGGTCCACCAGTCTCAGCCCTGCTGGGTCCGGGTCGGCCAGCCGCGGGTTTCGCTGAGTGCGCTGGCCACGTTTTGGCCAGGCATGCCTGCCTTTGGTCTCTTCAGGCAGCTGCTCCATTGCCCCCTCCGCTCCACAAACCACCATTTTGCAGTGTGCTCTCTGCCCGGCTCTGCCCTGCTTACCAGTCTGGATGAACGTGTCTTCCTTAACTCCTTGGTTGTCGGACTTCCACTCAGTTCAATTTTCTGTCAGTTCTGACTGTTTTTGTTTTTTAAATTGTTTTTCCTCTTTTCGTTTTGCGAGGAGGCACAGTGTGTCTACCTACGCCTCCATCTTAGCCGGAAGTCTGATCTTTTTAATGTATTGCTGGATGTGGTTTGCCAATATTTTGTTGAGGATTTTAGCGTCTATGTTCATCAATGATATTGGCCTGAAGTTTTCTTTCTTTGTTGTGTCTTTATCTAGTTGTGGGATTAGGATGATGCTGGTCTCATAAAGAGTTTGGGAGTTTTCCCTCTTCTTGGCTGTTTTGGAATAATCTGTGAAAGATAGGGGTTAGCTCTTCCTTAAATGTTTTGTAAAATTCTCCTGTGAAACTGTCTGGTCCAGGGCTTTTGTGTGCCTGCGTTTTTTGATTACTACTTTGATTTTTGCCAGCTATTATCAGTCTGTTCAGTGATTCTGCTTCTTCTTGATTCAGTTTGGAAGATTAAATATTTCTAGAAATTTGTCCATTTTGTCCAGGTTGACAAATTTCTTGGCATATAGTTGTACATAATAATTTCTTACAATCCTTTGTATTTCTGTGGTATCAGTTGTAATC
>PVJI01031524.1:0-13067 GCA_004026765.1 Micronycteris hirsuta
TATTATTCATAACATACCTGACCTTGGTTAAAATACATACATAATTCAGTTTGGCAATAAAGTATCATAGATCACAGCACTATGATTTTATGATTTTAATATTTGAAGTGACATATTTAAGGCTTATTTATATATATATGAAGCAATAAGTATTATTTATATAATTAATAAAATACATGGCTAAAATAGCTTATGAATACTTAAATGTTATTATGTTATCTTTTTATAATTATGCAGTATTAAAATGGCACATAGCTACTTATTAATGCAGGCTTTATTTATTTACCACATGCCTTTTTAATATTTTATATATAGAAATAGTTTTAATTTTTAAAAATAAACTCAGAGGTTACTTAGAAACATGGTTATAAACTTTAAATACACACAAACTTGTATTTAATATCTGCGTATTATTTTAGAAAATATTTAGTATCTTTTTTTAAAAAATCTGAATTAGGATAAAATATTGTTTTAATAACCCAAAAGAATTCCCATAGAATTCAGACGCACGCCGTTGCCATGGAGAAAAGCCGACGCTGGGCTTGTCTGTAATACCTCGGAGGCGTGTCCTTGGGATGTTATTAAAGCCTCCATTTTTGTAGTTCCAGCCTGTAGCAGCCATCTTAATTGTAGGCAGCGGGGCCGCCTAACACGTGGTTGGTTAGGGTTTCTTAGTCTTTCTTTGTTAAAAAGAACCCGGGGCTTTTTTTCTCACTTTTATAGCTGAACGATTCCAACCAAGGACAAAGTTTTTCCCTTTACAAGTCCCGCGCGTACAAATCTCCTAAGTTGCGCGCGGTAAGGTCTTTCTTTGTTTTCGGGAGGAGGGGGAGGGGCCGGCTTGTAGGCTCGGGCAGGACGGCCAGGCCCCCGGCAAAGCCTTTTTTTCCTGTTTTTCCTCTCTGAAAAATTCTTCCTATTTACGCCCGCCAGACAAAACAAGCATCTGACTACTCACAAATCCTAATCTGGCTCCCTCCCCAAGAATCTTGCGTCCGATCCAGGCGACTGCCGGGTCTGGGACCGAAGCCCCACCCCGCTCCCCAAGCTCCTCCCGATGCGGACCCTTTCCTTCTGATGCTCTCTGCTTACCGTATGAATGTTCAAATTCCCCTGTAGTCTTGGGCATCAATCATCATATGTGTTGGAATACTGCTGGGTTTTCGCCCCGTTCCTCAGAAAATCAACCAGTGGGCAGGAGGAAGTAAACTCTGTTCCTCCTATCTCGCCGCCATCTTCCTTCCCCATAGCAGTTATTTTGGACGCACTAAGCAATTCAGTGGGAAATGCAGGGTATGAGGAAGTTACAAAGTGTGTTAGTTACAGATTATGAAATTTACAAACAGAATAAGTTTTACTAATATGTGGCTGGGGGGTTACTGCATGTTTCCTGAGTTTGTCCTTACTTTAACAATACAATCCGCTCATATGCAGACCAAAGTTAGGTATGTTAGTCCGAGGGCTGTTTGCTCTCCAGTGCTCTGTTCTAGAGGGGTTGTGGTGATGAGGCTGACACCGAAGATTGCTACGACAATGCCGATAAGCACTAGGGATTCCCAGGAACGGTCTCCTATAACCCAGCGTCTGGGTCTTCGGTCGGGATCCTGTGGAGTTGGAGGTGGAGCAGGCCGGTTCCGTCCAAGGCCTCTTGTCTCTGCCTGGGTTGGTCTTCTGGATAGTCTGCCGCCTTGACACAGCTGTGGTGGATCCACGGGGCAAGACCTGCAACCTTTAGGGCAGTAGGGGTGGGTAGTACTAATAGATGGGACCCCATCCATGTGGGTTGGAGTGGTTCTTTTTTCCAATCTTTTACCCAAATATAGTCTCCTGGCCTTATTGAGTGTACGTGCCCCCCTAACGTAATAGGTTCTCTGCTTAGGGCTGTCTGGTGGGTTTGGGCTAATGTTCTGCCTAATTTTGTAGGAAGGCCCCCTGTTCTGCCTCCTCTAGTATACGTAAGCTTTTTCGTGGTAAGGGCAGGACTGGTGGTGGTCGTCCAAACAGCATTTCGTAGGAGGTGTAACCTGTGGCATTTGGGGTGTTTCACACCCGGAATAGGGCTAGGGGTAGTAAGTCTGGCCAGGGTAGTCCCATTTCTTGATGGAATTTTTCCAGGGTTGCCTTTAAGGTTCTGTACAGATGTTCTACCTTTCCAGAGCTTTGGGGTCGGTAGGTGGCGTGTAATTTCTATTTGATTTTTAGGTGTTTACTGAGCTCTTGAACTATTTTTACCACTAAAGCTGGCCTATTGTTGCTTCCGATAGTAAGTGGGAGACCATACCGGGGGATTATTTCTTTGAGTATAGCTTTTACTACTTCTTGGCCCTTTTCCATCTGAGTTGAAGCCTACCCATCCTGAGAAAATACAAACGAACACTAGCATGTATTTGTATCCCCTACTGGGCTTTATTTCTGTAAAGTCTACCTGTAAGTCTTCAAAAGGGGCATTGCTAGTCTCCTGAATCCCGGGCGGCGGGGGGGCAGTCTTTTGATGCTGAGCAGGGTGTTCCTTGCACAGGTGGCACATCTTGTACTCACTGAGGCACAGAGGCTGGGCAGCCAGGCGATGTAATAATACCTTTTTAATAGGTTTTCTAGTGCTGTTTTTCCTAAATGGGTGGTCTGGTGGCACTGAGTCACTAGGTTCAGGGCTTGGCCCTGAGGAACACATAATCTTTTGTCAGGAAGTTTCCAGAGTCTATCTGCAGTCTTGCTTCAGCCTTCTTTCTCGGCCTAACTATTTTCCCCTGGGGTGTATTCGGATTTCAGTAGGCTTGGCCTTAGGAGTGGACATTCTTTTGCTGGGGACTGGCAGTCCTTTGCGTTGCCTCTGGCTGCTTGTTTAGCCACCTGGTCAACTCTCCGGTTTCCTCAGGCCGTCTCAGTGTTTTCCTTTTGGTGTCCTTTACAATGCATTCCTGCAACCGCCTTGGGGGCCCACACTGCTTCTAGAAGCCGTAAGATTTCTGTCTTATTTTTAATTTCTTTGCCTTCTGCGGTGAGAAATCTTCTATATGCAGGGTTGCAAAAGCATAGTGGCGTGTCAGGGGGTGGGCATTCGTTCTTCTAGTGTCCCTTTTCTTTGCAATAGACGCATTGGTCTGGCTGCAGGAGCTCCCGGGTCTTTCCCCCATTTCGAGGTGGGGGAACCATCCCCCGAGCGGGCCCAGGCTGGTGTGAGTAAGGCTGCCTTCTCTCACATTTTTTTCTTGACCTCCTTTTCAGCTGCCTCTTCCTGGTTGTTGTAGACTTTGTTGGTGATTTCAATAAGTTGGCTGATGTTCATGCCAGCAAAACCCTCTAGCTTTTAGAGCTTTTTTTTAATGTCTGGTGCTGACTGGGTCACAAAGGCAGTATTAACCATCCGCTGGTTGTCAGGGGCCTCGGGGTTGAATGGCGTGTAGATGCGATAAGCCTTGCATAGGTGCTCGTAGAAGTCTCATGGGCACTCATCTGGCTTCTGGGTGATGGTGGCAACTTTAGCCATGTCTGTGGGCTTTCGTGCTCCCTCACGAACCGCTCTCAGAAGCGCCTCCCGGTATCTCTACAGAGAGGCTCAGACTGTCTCTGTATTATGGTCCCAGTCGGGCTGTACCTTGGGTGCCGCTGTTCTTGCCTATGCCTCAGGGTCTAGAGTGCCAACCGGGGCGGTGTCCTGGAGGTGTCTCTGAGCCTCTTGGAGTATCCTCCATCTTACCAAGGTATTGAACAGGGTAAGGAGCAGCTGCTGGCAGTCATACCAGGTAGGTCAGTGAGTCTGCGTGACTGACTCCACGAGGTCTATTAGGGCCTGAGGCTTTTCCGAGTAGGACGGAGTATGATGCTTCCAATTTAACAGGTCCGTGGTGGAGAAGGGCTGGTAGTAGACCATGGTTCACCCCAGCTAGACAGTCCCCTCTGGGTCTATTTGTGGGAATTCCTGGACTTCCTGGTGGGGCATCTGGATTACCAGGTGTGGCCTCAGTTGACTCGCGACAGGGACATCTTGGGGGTCCCAGTCTGGTGCCGATGGTGGCGAGACAGAAGGCGAAGGCGTCTCTGGAGCAGGGCCCTGTAGTCCTTGCTCTGGGGCTTATGGCGGTGGGAGTGCCAGCATTGGAGGGTCCCCTTCTTGGTCCCCTTGGTATATGGGAGGCTTCTGGGTCCCTGCAGGCTGTGTCACCAGAATTCTTGGCCTTTGGGTCTTTGGTCAGGTCACTCTGCAGCATGATGCCCTGGCCTTGATTCTCCTGCAATTCCCTTGGCCCTTGGCTTCTTGCCGGTACAACTTTGTAGCCAGGACGGCATGTCTTGTGCAAGTTCCTGCCACCAGTCTATATAGATGAACTGGTCTGGATGTCCGGGTCAGCCAGTGATGATCAGGTGGACAGCCCTTATTATTCCTAGATCTAACGTCCCCTCGGGGGGCTAGCCTACTCCAAAAGTTGGCCATTCTGATTTACGGAAAATTTGTAGTTTGCCGGAGTTCATGGATGGATCCTGTCCCCTGAATCGGTTGAAATTGCTGAGCATGCAGTCTAAAACAGTGGACTGCCCCCCTCTCATGTTCCTCCCATTGCGGCATAGTCAAACAAAGGTTGGGGTGTCCCTCATTGGACCGCTCACTCTCCCACCTGGCCTCTCCTCTTGTGGGGGACTTGGGCCTGTCTTAGCTAAGGCTGCCTGTATAGAGTCTGGGTTTATCAGCAGTTGTGCCCTATGAGAGTGCTGAGGAACTGCAGGTTGGGACCCTTCCAGATTCCATAGAACATTGTCTGTGGAACTACAAGCATTCACTCACACAATCATACACCAAGTAATCCAGAGGTTAAATAGTCCTCCCACTCCCAGGGAGGCCCTACCTGATGGCTGGAGGCCTAGAGAGGTGATCAGTCTCTTTTTCCGCCACGAGGGCGGGCCTGACTTGGGGTCTGGTGCCCTGGGGCAACTCTGATGCTGCGTGGCTCATGATGCCTGTTCGCTATCTCCGTGGTGGCCCGGGTCTAGGATTGGGACAGCCGGCACTGGTCCAAGGAACCTAGGACGAGGTGGACCCGGAGAGGTTGGGTGGCGCACCTCCCTCTCGCTGTAGGGCTCCCAGGAGCACCCGTGCCCACCTCATGCAATTTGCCAGCTCGCGTGAGTCGATTCCTGGTCAGGGAACCAAAATGTTATGGGAAAATGACTCAGTCAAGACACCGGAGGTAGCGAATAGGCAGTTTATTTATTCATGTGTACCCAGAGGAGTGATCTCCAAATTCTGGGCCCCGAGTTGCAGTTTTTGGTTCCTTTTATCTGCTTCAGTGTGGGCAGTGTCTTCTCTCTCTCTCTCTCTCTCTCTCTCTCTCTCTCTCTCTCTCTCTCTCTCTCTTTTTGGCACGAAGCACTTTAGAGAAGTGGTTAACGGTTTCAGCTGAAACTGGGGCAAGGGAAGTGGCTGATGGCTTCAGCTGAACCTGGGGCATCTCAGTCTTTTTAATTCCCTTAACAATACTAAGGAAGTCACACTATATGTGTTTTTATGTGACTTCCTTTTTGCACTCAGCTCTGACTCTGAAACTCACCTGAGACGTGTATATTATCAGTATTCATTCATTTTCACTGTTGTGTAATCTGGCCTATAGTTCAGGGGTATTTAGGTTGTCTCCAGGCTTTTTCTATTGCAAACACTGCTGTACGCATCTCCTGCCATTATTTTGGTGCTGCTTGGACTATTTCTCCACATAATATTTCATCTTCTAGGGATTATTATGTGGCCTGAGTTTTTGACAACGTGATGGTATTAGGGGATTAGATTCCTTACATAGCAGCTGTATCCCTCTAGTGGAGTGTTTCAAGAGGCCTAGATGGAAGCTATAAGCATTCTTAAGACCTAGTTTTGAAACTCTCATAATGTGATTTTTACACACTCTTCTGGCAGAGTGATAAATTCATCCCATTTGTCTTGGACTTTCCCAGTGTTAACATGGAGCTTTTCAGGTTCCAAGAACACTTATAATCCTACATAAATTTGGAGGTTTGTTATTCACCCTGTTAACCAAACTACTAAGGCTAGCCTAGATTCAACAGGGAGAGGATGGAGAGTCCACTTCTCAACTGGAGAAGTAGCAAAATCTTGATGGCTATGTTTAGAATGCCACAGTTCTTTTTATCAGGCTATAGATACTTTAGATTCTTTACTCATACAAAATATATACATTATATTTCTTATATAATGTATATAATGTAATCCATCTGAAGGATTGGGACCCACCTCAAACTTGAGGTTTGACAACCATTTCTTCAATTATGACACTTCTTAGCCTGAACTCCTTAATTAAAGAGATAAGCTGCATGCCCCTGCCACTCTTCGAAATCACAATAATGAAATGGAGAAAAGACAACTGCAATGAACACTCATTAAAAAAAGAAAAAGTGGTGACAGGAGATACCAAATGCTTCATTGCTCTATAAGAATTCTGAAAGCCAGAAATCCATGCCTATGACCTTGCCTGGGGCTCAATCTGAGTCTCTGGGAATGGTTCACATGGCTGTTGAGATCTATCCTCTGGGCTTTTAGATTCACCTTTTGACTCATTTCTCCTGTTCCTTAAGAAATAGATTGTTTACAACTGTAATTTTCTCCAGGTTGATTTCTACTTATAGAAGATTGGGAGTCAAAAGTCTCTTCACTTTGAACTGGCTCTATCCTTTTTAGTTGAAGTTGATAAAATTTCTTTAGAAACTTTGCCATCTTTTGGGGTATCAAATTATAATTCTTTCCACTTGACAAAAGTCAGCCACAATGTTGCTGGTGGAAAATGGGGTCCTTCCATGGAGTCACAAGTAAAGCATTTCAGGGGACCCACACATAGGAGGTGAGGTATACTGACAATATTTATTTGAATAGAAATAAATAGAAATAAAAGAATGCCCCCAGTTTCTCAGTGTCTCATATTCACCTTTCCCACTGTGGAAGAAGCCCAGCATTGTCTTTATCAATGCCAGAAGTAGGGCCAGGGTCCAGAAATTCTGTGCCATTGGTTAAGTCAGTTCAGTCTCTGTTGTCATCACAGCCTCTGTTCCAGGTTGTGCTCCAGCTGGTGCTGTTTTGCTGTACCCAGTACCCAGGCTCACTCTTGGAACCTGAGGGTGTTAGATCTGCATGGTTGTTACAGAAGGAGAATGTGCAAAACAGGCTTATTGGCTGATTCAGCTCCTTAGTTTATAATGCTAAATGTCTGATTCCCTTTGTCCCCTTCCTTTATTGATGCTAACTAACTACCTCTGCTAGAAATATCACTTTTCAAGATAGGTTTTCCTTTACATTGGGCTGAGTATCAGAGTGTTGCACTTAAGATGCTTAGACACATTTTATCTAGTTCAATCTACACAGCATACCATTAAGATTTGGAAAGGTCTTTTTGTCTAGTACAGAGGGTCCAAGAGACACACCCTTAATCTTGCAGTCTCCATAAGGAAAGCACATATAGCTTCCTGAAGTCTTATAAAGGGTTGTAAAGCCATACTACTGAGAATTTTACCCTGTGACATACTTAAGTAATACAGCCTGGATTGGATATTTTCTGTGAACCCAGAGAGTTTCACCAACAGAAGCATAAGTAAGGATGGAAAGAGTTACAGTTTTAAACCAAACAAGTCTTCTCCTTTGTATTTTATCCAAATTCTGCTTGAAAACAATTTCTTTTTGCTTATTTCCTTTTATCTATATTTTGTCATATGATGATAAAAGAAGTGATTTGGCACTTTTCACTATTTGAAAATCTTTTTAGCCAAATACTCAAGTTCCCTAGGTATATTTTCTATTTACCTCATTCTCACAAACAACATTGTTACTAAACTTTCTTCTGTTGCACAAGGGAGTTACATTTTTTCAAGATTTCAATGCCATTTTACTATCTTTCAAGCTCTCACTAATAACTTCCACTAACAGCAAGGACAGTTAGGGGGAAAAGTCTTCAAATTAGACAATTGGTTCACTTATTTAGTCATCAATTTGTTTTTGAAAGTTTATCATCTACAAAGCCCCATAGAAAGTGCATTAAGTAGTATAATATACTATGCCTGGACCCTGAACACCTAAATTAACATGACAAGAGGAAGAAAGTGTTAAGTGCTGAATAAAAAAAATGGTACTGGCAAACTTTTAAGAGATTTCAACAGAGAAAAATGTTTTGTTTTGTTTTTTAATTTTTACTTACTGGCTGAACTTAACACTTGGCCTACAAAGATCAGGGAACAAACGTTGCAAGTCAGCAGGAAATTTGTTTGAACAGAGACACGGAAAATGTGTTTGGAAAGCACTAAATTTGTTACTTTGGATCAATCATAGGAATGGGAAGTAGGAATGGGAAATAATGGAGGAAAGAAATGGAACCCAGGGCTATGAATTTCTGGCTAATGATTTAAAGATATTTTTCCTATAGAAAATGGTACTATTGTTGTTTTTGTTGTTATTTTTTAACTTGGCTTTATAAAGATTAGTCTTGAATGAACCAAAGACAAAACAATAAGGGCAAGTCATCAGTTTGGAGATCTGGATTCATTTCAGAAGCAGTGTGTGAGAGCCTGTAGAACAATGTCAGTGGCAATGGAGAAAATGAAGCAGATCAGACAGAGTATTAATCAAGTTTTCACTGTAATTCATTATCTCATTTTCACAAAAAATCGGTATCTCTCTATCCATCTAAATTAGTAATTTCTCATTGTGTGTAATTTTCCTAGAACTAAAAGCAGACATCTTATAATTATTATATTTTTTAAATAAATTGAACTACCTGTGGTAAAAATGTAAATATAAAAGAGTTAGTTTGAAATCTGGAAAGCTACTTAAAATAATTTATCAGCCAGTTTCCAGTTATTCAGTTGTTAATAAGTTTTTAAGGAGCGCAGCATTCAGACCAAGGATATGGTGGTTTAAATCTCCAGAAAACACTGCTGGCTTGTTGTTGACTATGATCAAGATACAATTAATCAATCATGCTCTTGACTTCTCTGTCAAAGGCACTGTCAATCCCAGTGACTTAAATGTGAGTAATGTAAAGTCATTTTAGGAGGTTTTGAAGTTCAATTGTTCTTGCTATTGGATATATCTAAACACTAAAAGCATCTTAATTTATTTTAAGTGTATTTTATAAAAGGAAATGTACTTATGGCATTTAAAAAATTTATAGTTTTTCTTTACATGTAATTTTCTCACATAAAGAAAAGAGACTTTTAATTTTGGTTACCATATCTAGTAATAAAGAACTCTTTATTAATTTACTGGCTTTAGCTTTGATTTCCTCCACCTATTAAAATCAATACCTTAAAATTTGGTTATTCATCTATAATATTTTGATCCCAAAGCTTTATTTTCAACATTCTGCCATAAAACCCTATGTATATAATTCCTGAGTGCAGCAGAATATCTCCCCAATATTTGGTCTGACACTAAAATAGAAATAACATAAACTTAGTTTAAATTATACAAATCTTATAATTTCAGCAATTAAATCACACAATACAAAAAGATTAAACACTTGTTTTTCTAATAGATTAGCATATATTTAATGATTTTAAAGAGGTAGAAATAATTTATTTTGAGTAAATAATATCTATTAATGTTTAATAATAATTTGAATTCTTTTGGAAAGATAAAAATATGTTTAAAAGATTTTATTTTTCCAGAACCATTAAGAATTGATGATACTTATTAACACAGTAGGTGATATTAGAATATATTTTTTAAAATGATCTTTCATCTATTTTAGATTGTATGCTGTGTAAATATTATTTTATATTATTTTATTTTCATAGACATACAATTATCTGATATGAGATTGTATGTTTAAGTCATCCAATATCTATTTGAAACTAAAAACTATGTGGACATACACTACCACTATTCTGAGTGAAAAACAAAAGAAGAATCATTAAAATAATTGAAATATTGGAAATCACCCTACATGATATTTTAAAAACGATATAATTTGGACAATCGAGTCAGCACTGATGAGTACTTGGCTTAGGATCTGAAGCTCGGAAATAAAAAATAAAATTATCTGAGCCAAGTCACAAAATATCTAAAACCAAATGAAATAGTACAGGCATGTGTGACATTTTTTGATGAGTGACATTTTTTTTAAAAAGTAGATATGCATACTTACTCTCTTTAAAAATGTGAGATACATAAAATGTTTAAGATTTAATTACTCTTTAGACATACAGAGTATACTTAGTCTCCCCGACTTGCCCTAAGACTGTACATGATTTTCTTTTCTCATCGCTCAGTTAAGCATAAATGCATAGATTTCATGGTTAGGAGAGCTTGAGATAAGATTCTGGTTGCCTGCACTTAGTCCTGCCACTTCTTATTGGACCATCTGCTGTCACCTCAAAAAGCCAAGACTGTATAATCTCAGTAAACATACAAGCCATTTCTGCATTTAATTTCAGTTGGAAGGAAGACCCTATTATGTGTATTGATTTTGAAGTGTCACCACCTTCTTTTGATGAATTGTCAGTACCTTGTAGCTACTGTCATTCCATGAACACAATATTACGTCTTAAAAATATTTAATCTTCTTCCATAAATGTTTAATAAAGTTCACAGCCTTAGAAGTTGATCTAGTTTGTATAAAACTCTGCCTACAGGTTTTATTCATCTTCTAGATTTAAGTAGCATTTGTTATCAACAGATCCAAAAGTGCTCAAGCTAGCATGTTTAGTGATAAGCAGAAGCAGGAATCACAGGTTACTGAGATAAGCAGTGCAAGCTCAGAACTACTGAAAACTCCCTTGGCTAAAGATTGTATTGTACCTCAATAGTGGGACAAGTATGTTTCCTTGCAGTTGGATCTATATGTGTGTTCTGGCATGTTGGGGACATGTGAGGTAAGGCCTGAGAAAGCCAAAAGAGGTCAAGTAACCACAGCTGTAAAAAAACATTATTGGCTCCTAATAATCCCATGTTTATTAGCTCCTAATAATCTCACATTCTTTTATTCATATTCTTATTATCAGCTCCTCTTCACTGTGGGCTAGATTTAATGACTCATATCTGACTTCTCACATTAGGTTACTAAAAAGGTAAGTTTTTGTCTTTCTGTCCTCTCCCTTTCTCTTGAAATACACTTGGAGAACCCAGTACCATGTCATGAGGCAGTCCATTTGGTAAAACAGACAGTGAGAAACTGTGGCCTTTAGCAATTAGTGAGGAGTGGAGCCCCATGTGAGTGAGTCTGAAAGAAAATCTTCCCCTAGTTGCACCTTCAGATGAACACTCCATAACAATAGCTTTATTGAATACTCATTAGAGATCCTAAGTAAAAAACAACTTTAAGCTGTACCTAGGGCCCTGACCCACAATTTTTTTCTTGTTCTTTTTATTTTTATTAATTTTAGTTTTAATTTTTAAGATTGAGTCAAAATCAAATCATTTTCCCCATTGCTTACCATGAATTATTTTTTTACTTAATCCCTTAACCTTTTTCACCCAGCCCTGCAACTCCCCTCCCCTTTGACAGCTACCAGTCTTCTCTCTATCTGTGAATCTGCTTTTATTTTATTTGTTAGTGTAGATTCCGCATATGAGTATATTGTATGGTACTTGTCTGTCTCTGACTGGCTTATTTTACTTAGCATAATAGTCTCCACATGTATTCATGCTGTCATGAAAGGTAAGATTTCCTTCTTTTTCATGGTCAAGTAATATTCCATTGTATAAATGTACCGTGCTTTTTTTGTCCACTCATCTACTGATAGACAGTTGGGCTGCTTCCAAATCTTGTCTATTATGAACAATACGGTAATGAACATAAGGTTGTATGTATTCTTTTGAATTAGTGTTTCATGTTTCTTCAGACATATTCCAAGAATTGATATCACTGGGTGGCAAAGCAGGTCTACTTTTAAGTTTTTGAGGTAACTTCATACTGATTTCCACAGTGGCTTCACCAATTTGCATTCCCACCAACAATGCATGAAGTGGGAATCCTTGCAAACTCCACATCCTTGCAAACTCTTATAGTTTTATTATTGATTTATTGATGATAGTTTCTGATAGATGTAAGGTAATATCTCATTGTGGTATTAATTTGCATTTCTGTGATGATTAGTGATGTTAAGCATCTTTTCATATGTCTGTTGGCCATTTGTATGACCTCTTTGAATTGCCAGAATAGCCACAGCAACTTTCGGAAAGAACAAAATTGGAGGAATCACTATCTGATATCAAACTATACCACAAGATTATAGTAATCAAAACAGCATGGTACTGGCATAAAAACAGACATATAAATTAATGGAAGTGAATAGAGAGCCCCAAAATAAACCTATGCTTTTATAGCCAATTGATATTTGACAAAGGAGACAAAAATATACAATGGGGAAAAGATGATCTGTTCAATAAATGATGTTGGGAAAATTGGACAGATGTGTGCAAAAAACTGAAACTGGACCATCTTCTTACATCATGCACAAGAATAAACTCAAAATGGATTAAAGGCTTAAATGTTATACTTCAACCATTAAAATCTTAGAAGAAAACATAGGCAATAAAATCACAGACATTTCTCTGAGCAATATTTTTTCTGATACATTGCTTTAGACAGGCGAAACAAAAGAAAAATAAACAGATGGGATTACATCAGCCAAAAAATATTTTACATAGCAAAAGAAACCATTAACAAAATGAAAAAAACACCCACTAAATGGGAGGACATATTAGCCAATGATACATTTGATAAGAGGTTAATATTTAAAATTATACAGAGAACTTATAACCAAAACCAAAGGAGTGAACAATCCAATTTAAAAAAGGGCAAAAGAGCCCTGGATGGTGTATCTTAGTGGACTGAGCGTGGGCTGCAAACCAAAGGGTCACCAGTTTGATTCCCAGTCAAGGCGCATGCCTGGGTTGCAGGCCAGGTCCCCAGTAGGTGGCACGCGAGAGATAATCACACATTGGTATTTCTCTCCTTTTCTTTCTCCTCCCTTCCCCTCTCTCTAAAAATAAATAAATAAATAAAATATTTTAAAAGATGGGCAAAGGAAATGAAAAAACATTTTTCCAAAGAGAACAAAAATTGTAAGATAATAAATACTTA
>PVJI01031525.1:0-13050 GCA_004026765.1 Micronycteris hirsuta
AAAAAAAAAAAAAAAAAAAAAAAAAAAAAAAAAAAAAAAAAAAAAAAAAAAAAAAAAAAAAAAAAAAAAAAAAAAAAAAAAAAAAAAAAAAAAAAAAAAAAAAAAAAAAAAAAAAAAAAAAAAAAAAAAAAAAAAAAAAAAAAAAAAAAAAGGCCCAAATGAAAGAACAGATCAAAGCTCCAGAAAAAATACAACTAAGTGATGAAGTGATAGCCAACCTATCAGATGCATATTTCAAAACACTGGTAATCAGGATGCTCACATAATTGATTGAATTTGGTTGCAAATTAGATGAAGAAATGAAGGCTATGCTAAGTGAAATAAAGGAAAATGTACAAGAAACCAACAGTAAATGGAAGGAAACTGGGACTCAACTCAACAGTTTGGACTAGAAGGAAGAAATAAGCATTCAAACAGAATGAAGAAACAAGAATTCAAAAAAAAGAGGAGAGGCTTAGGACCCTCCAGGACATCTTTAAACGTTCCAACATCCAAATCATAGGGGTGCCAGAAGGAGAAGAGGAAAAGCAAGAATTTGAAAACTTATTTAAAAACATAATGAAGGAGAACATCCCCAATCTCGCAAAGGAAATAAACTTCCAGGAAGTCCAGGAAGCTCAGAGAGTCCCAAAGAAGTTGGACCCAAGGAGGAACACACCTAGGCACATCATAATTATATTACACAAGATTAAAGAGAAGGAGAGAATCTTAAAAGCAGCAAGAGGATAGGAGACAGTTACCTACAAAGGAGTGCCCATAAGACTGTCAGCTGATTTCTCAAAAGAAACCTTGAAGGCAAGAAGGGCCTGGAAAGAAGTATTTGAAGTCATGAAAGGCAAGGACCTACATCCAAGATTACTCTATCCAGCAAAGCTTTCATTTAGAATGGAAGGGGAGATAAAGTGCTTCCCAGATAAGGTCAAGTTAGAGTTCATCATCACCAAGCCCTTATTATATGAAATGTTAAATGGACTTATCTTAGAAAAAGAAGATAAAAAATATGAACAGTAAACTGACAACAAACTCACAGTTTTTAAGAACCACACCTAAAACAAAAACAAAAACAAACTAAGCAAACAACCAGAACAGGAACAGAATCACAGAAATAGAGATCACATGGAGGGTTATCAGTGGGAGAATGGGAGGGGGAGAGAGGGAGAAAAGGTACAGAGAATAAGCAGCATATATGTTAGGTAGAAAATAGAGGGTGGTGGGGGTAACAATAGTATAGGAAATGTAGAAGCCAAAGACCTTATTACATGTATGACCCATGCACATGAACTAAAGGGGGGGAATGTCGGTAGGAGGGGGTGTGCAGGGCAGAGGGGAATAAAGGGGCAATGTAATAGCAAAATCAATAAATTATATTAAATAAATAAGTAAAATACCAATGACATATTTTATAGATATAGAACGCACAATTTCAAAATTTATATGGAACCATAAACAACCTCAAATAGCTGCAGCAATTTTGAGAAAGAAGAACAAAGTAGGAAGGATCACTATACCTAATATCAAACTGTATTACAAGGCCACTGTCATCAAAACATCCTGGTACTGTCATAAGAACAGAAACATAGACCAATGAAACAAAATAGAGAACCCAGAAATAAACCCAAGTCTCTATGATCAATTAATATTTGATAAAGAGGGCAGAAGCATAAAAAAGAGTAAAAAGAGCCTCTTCAACAAATGGTGCTGGGAGAGCTGGAAAGCTACATGCAAAAAAATGAAACTCGACCACCAACTTACACCATACACAAAAATAAGTTCAAGGTGGACAAAAGACTTAAATATAAACTGTGACACCATAAAAGTCCTAGAGGAAAACATTGGTAGGAAAATATCAGACATTCATGACCTATGGACAAAACTAAAGGGAGGGGAAATGGGGGTAAGGGGGAGGGGGGAAAGAAAGGGGGAAGTGGGGCAACTGTAACAGCATAATCAATAAAATATAGTTAAAAAAAAAGAAAATATCAGACATTCCATGCAGCAACATCTTCACTGATATGTCCCCTAGAGCAAGGGACACAAAGGAAAGAATAAACATATGGGACCTCATCAAAATAAAAAATGTCTGCAGGGCTAAAGAAAACAGCATCAAGATGAAAAGAGAACCAACTATATGGGAAAATATATCTGCCAATGATACCTCAGACAAAGGTTTGATCTCCAAAATATATAAAGAACTCACATGACTCCACTCCAGGAAGACCAAAAAAAAAACCAAAACGATTAAAACATGGGCAAGACACCTGAAAAGACACTTTCCAAGGAGGACATACAGGGGGCCCAAAGACATATGAAAAGATGCTCAGTATCACTAGCCATCACTAGCCAGAGAGATGCGAATTAAAACCACAATGACATACCAGTTCACGCTGGTCAGAATGGCCATCTTAAACATATCAACAAACAAATGTTGGAGAGGATGTGGAAAAAAGGGAATGCTACTGCACTGTTGGTGGGAATATAGACTGGTGAAGCTACTGTGGAAAACAGAATGGAATTTCCTCAGAAAACTAAAAATGGAACTGCTTTTTGACCTGGCAATTCCACTGCTAGGATTATGTCCTAAGAGCCCTGAAACACCAATCTAAAAGGACCTATGCACCCCAATGTGTGGTGGATCCTGTCCTACAGATCCTGTATGCTGTGGCCGATTTATAAATAATTCCACACGTGAAATCTGAGGGAAAAGAACTCGGGGACTACATGGAAACCCCCTCTGAGTCAGAGAGAAGGCCAGAGAGAAAGTGCCCAAGAGCGGGCTGGAGAGAGTGAAGGGGCCTGAGAGTGGCTTGGAATGCATCAGCCACATGCCCCAACCCCTGCCTTGACAGGCTTTTACTGTCTTTCTCGGCACATTACATTGAGGGTGGTTCTCATTTACTATGCTCAGGTCCTCATCAGGTGATAGACAACAAAGGAGAGGACATCAAAGGAGGATATCTGCAAATGTAAAGGCAAAAGGGATTGGGCTGGACTTGAGAGGTTTATCACTTTCAGGAAACTGCTTTGAAGATAATGCAATCAGCATTTGCTCTTTTAGTACAGCGTAAGAGAGTTGTAAGAGCTCAGGGCAAGAGCAAGTCTTAACGCTTGGAAAAATGTAGGTCTGATTTATGCACGCATGTGGGGCCTGCTTGCTGACCCGCGCTCCACTGATATTTTTTTTAAACAGTGAATGGCTGGGCTACATTTACCACAATGCATGAAATGGATCCCTAAACCAATGTTCATAGCAGCACAAGTTACAGTAACAAAGTGCTGGAAGCAACTTAAGTGCCCATCAGTAAATGAATGGATCAAAAAACTATGGTACATTTACACAATGGAATGCTATGCAGCAGAAAGAAATAAGGAGCTCCTACCCTTTGTGAAAGCATGTATAGAACTGGAGAGCATTATGCTAAGTGAAATAAGCCAGGTGGTGAAAGACAAATATCATATGATCTCACCTTTAACTGGGACCTAGTCAACAAAACAAATAAGCAAGCAAAATATAACCAGAGACATTGAAATTAAGAACAAATGGACAGTAACTAGAGGGGAGGTGGGAGGGAATAGTGGGGGGAAAGGTGGAAAGGGTTTCCAGCAGCAAGTATAAAGGGCATGGAGAACACCAAGGGGGGGGTGGAATCAAGGGAGGGAGGTGGGGATGGCTGGCATGGGGGGGAGAGTGGTGGGGAGTAAATGCAGAGAGTTGTACTTGAACAAAAATAAAAATAATTTTTAAAAAACAAATAAATTTTGGGGTTATTTATTCTAATTCTGTGACATAAGCTATTGGTACTTTGATAGGAATTGCATTGAATCTATAGATTGCTTTGGGTAGTATGGGCATTTAATAATATTAATTCTTCTTATCTATGAGAACCATATATGCTTTCATTTATTTGTATCTTCTACAATTTCTTTCTCCAATGTCATATAATTTTCCAAGTCCAGGTCTTTTACCTCCTTGGTTAAATTTATTACTAGGTATTTCATTTTTCTGATGCAATTGTAAATGAAATTGTTTACTTAGTTCCTCTTTCTGATAGTTCATTAATGGTGTATAAAAATACAACTAACTTTAGGATATTTATTTTGTATCCTGCTATTTTACTGAATTCATTCATCAGTCCTAATAGTTTATTGGTGGAATATTTAGGGTTCTATATATACAGTATTATGTCATCTGCAAACAATGAAGTTTACTTCTTCCTTTCCAGTTTGGATGTCTCTTACTTCTTCTCTGTCCATTTTTCAAATTTAGTTCTTTGTCTATTTATTCTTTATATATTCTGGATACTAGACCTTTATTATCTAGATGACTTGCAAATTTTCTCCCATTCTGTGGGTTGTGTTTTCACTTTCTTCATAATGTCATTCACTCTCCCCCCAACATAAGTTTTTAATTTTGATTAAGTGTGATTTATCTACTTTCCTTTTGTTATATCTAAGAATCCATTGCTAAATCCAAGGCCGTGAAGCTTTACTTCTATTTTTTCCTAATAGTTTTATTTTAGCTCTAATGTTTAGGTTGTTGGTCCATTTTGAATTTCTGTACATAGTATGTGTTCATTATCCAATTTTATTCTTTGCATTGTTTGCCAGTTGTGCTAACACCAGTTGTGAAAGAAACCATTTTCCTCAGTTGTTCAAAAACAGTTAACCATAAATAATATGGGTTTATTTCTGGACTCTAAATTCTATTCCAGTGGTCTATGTGCCTATTATTATTATGCCAGAATCACTCTGTTTTGATTACTTTTGTTGTAGTTTTTGTAGTAAGTCTTGAAATCAGGTAATGTGAGTCCTCCAACATTGTTATTTTCTTCAAGCATGTTCTGGCTATTTGGGGGCCCTTGCAATTCCAGATGCACTGAAGGATTAGCTCTTCCACTTCTGAAAAAAACCCACTGAAATTTTGTTAAGATTGCATTGAATCTGCACACTCCTTTAGGTAGTATTCATTCTTAAAATATTGCACTGGGTGGTGTGGCTCAGTGGATTCAGTGGTGGCCTCTGAACCAAAGAGTCGCTGGTTCAATTCCCAATCAGGGCAAATGCCTGGGTTGCAGGCCAGGACCCAAGCTGGGGACACACAAGAGGCAACCACACATTGATTTTCTACCCCTCTATTTACCCTTCTCTTCCCCTCTCTCTGGAAATATATAAAATCCTTAAAAAATATATTGTGTTCCAGTCCACTTATTTAGGTCTAATTTATTTCAACAATGTTTTATAGTTTTCAATATACAAGTCTTTCACCTTCTAGGTTAAATTGATGAGTATTTTATTCTTCTGGGGCTATTGTAAATTTAATTGTCTTCTATTGTAAAACTTTACTTAATTTTTTGTTTTGATCTCATGTCCTGAAACTTAGCTAAACTTGTGTATTAACTCTAGTAGATATTTCGTGGATTCTCTGGGACTCTCTATATGCAGGACGATCACATCATCTGTACTAGAGAAAGTCTTACTTCTTCCTTTCCAATTTGGATGCCTTATTTCTTTTTTCTTGCCTAATTGCATTGGCTAGAACTTCTTAGTACAGTATTGAATAACAGTGGTGAAAGTGGACATCTTTGTCTTGTTTCTGATCCTAAAGAGAAAGCTTTCAGTCCCTCCACATTGACTCTGATGTTAGCTCACTGTTTTTTTTTTAAGATTTTATATATTTATTTTAGAGAGAGGGGAAGGGAGGGAGACAGAGAGGGAGAGAAACAGCAATGTATGGCCGCCTCTCACACGGCCCCCACCGGGGACCCGGCCCACAACCCAGGCATGTGCCCCAACTGGGAATCGAACCAGGACCTTCTGGTTCCCAGCCCGCGCTCAATCCACTGAGCTACACCAGCCAGGGCAGCTCACTGTTTTTTATACATGCTCTTTATCAGGTTGAGGAAGCTCCTTCAATGTTTTTAAAAGCATAGGACAAAATATATAGATTTACAAAAGAAACTAATTATGTTGAAATTATGTTATCAAAATACTAAAATTAATTTGTGACATTGTAATGTGAACTTATTTATTAACACATTAAGTAAGCTATAGTAGAATTTGATAAGTACAGTGAATTAGTGATAAGTATAAATGACACTCTGAAATGTTTACTGCTGCGGGCCGGCTGCAGCTGGGTCAGAGGTCTCCGAGGTGCGCAAGGCATAGGCGAAAATGGGTAACAGACGACAACACGTCTCAAAGGACCGTGAGGCTCTGTTCCGTTTATTGCAAGTACAAGCAGGTTTTTATACTTTCATTTTTGGAAGTGATTAACATTAGTGATTAGGTTAAGTAAAAAACTTAATACAAAGGCAACTAGGGAAAGTACAGAAGTTTCCAAGGATACAGTTACATATTAAACAAAGATTGTTTTAACCAAGAACACTATAAATCATACAATTGGAAGTAGCTGTATGTACAAAGGATACGCTAGAGTGGGTAGAGGTTATAGGAAATTTATTATAAGGCTTTTGTGATGTCTACCTTAGCCATCTATCTTTTCTGTCTAGAAATGTTTTTCTATATACTATGAACTCTGACTCCCTAGTTAATTGTTTCTATGTTCTTATTTTTGTAATAGCTAACTAGCTTTTCTTAAAACTTTGCCTGTCTACTTCTGATTGATATATATTGCTATTCAAGGTAAAGGAGGGGCTACTACTCTTAACTACTTTCAGACATTCAGGGGCTAATTCATTAGAGGGGATTTTGTTCTTTGATTAGGAAATTATTTTATACAACTTTATTGGAATTATGCGATTCAACAAACTTGATATATAAATGTCTAACAATCCCACCACCTTTTGATCACCGAAATAAACATATAGGCAGGCAACAGTTTAGCCTGTTGGAACTGATTCAAGAGTTCTCATGGGAACAGTCAAGGATAATTTCTTATTCAGGTTCATAAACACATTGTTTAAACAACTTGGCATGACTCAGTGGTCCGGGGAGAACTAGCTGTCCCCTCAGAGTTTCCCTCAAAATCAATCACAGACTCTGTTTGAGTCTCTTTCTTTCTATGGCCCGTTCCCATGGGAATCAGGGCACAAGGTAAGACCATGAACAATAGCAGCAAGCAGGTTACTGAGAGCAAAGCCAGGAAAAATCACTGCCTACCCCCTCCCCATGCCACATTCTCCTCTAGAAGATGGACTCCTTTGAATCTCTCTTCCCACGCCCAGACCTTGTCAGACGACGTGGTTACGAAGAGAACATGGCAGTTTACAACTGTAATGTGATAAAAAAAAATCTAAGAAGTTTATTTGTGACAGTAGGTCCTATTAATACTTCTCTGGTTTGCTGTCTAGATTATTGTTTTAAATATATTTTATTTATTATGCTAGTTTAATATTGTTATAGAGAACCATTCCACACATCGTGGAAAATGTAGCCCAGGCATTCACTGTTTAAAAAAATCTCAGTAGGAAGTGTGTCGGCAAGCAGGCCCCACATGTGTGTGGACGGGTCTTCCCAGGTAGATCTGGCCTGCATTTTTTCCTAGAGATAAAACTAGCTATGCTGAAATTCCCTACCCTGGGTTAAAAGAACAAATGCTGATTGCATTATCTTCAAAGCAGTTTCCTGAAAGTCTTTGATAAACCTCTCAAGTCCAGCCCAATCCCTTTTGCCTTTACATTTGCAGATATCCTCCTTTGATGTCCTCTCCTTTGTTGTCTATCACCTGATGAGGACCTGAGCATAGTAAATGAGAACCACCCTCAATGTAATGTGCCGAGAAAGACAGTAAAAGCCTGTCAAGGCAGGGATTGGGGCACTCTCTCCTCTGGAGAGAGTGGCCGATGCATTCCAAGCCGCTCTCAGGCCCCCTCGCTCTCTCCCGCCCGCTCTTGGGCACGTTCTCTCTGGCCCTCTCTCTGACTCAGAGGGGGTTTCCATGTAGTCCCCGAGTTCTTTTCCCTCAGATTTCACATGTGGAATTATTTACATGCGGGCCACAGCATATGGATTCTGTGGGACAGGATCCGAGATAGTTGTCCCAATTTTTCCCCCTTTGCCCCACTCCCTCCAGCAACCTCTCCTCCAAAAGTTGAAGTCCATGGGTTGTGGACATAAGTTTTTTGTCTTCTCTATTTCCTAAACGTAACACTCCCCTATTTTGAACATACCATTAATGCTTCTTAATCCCTACATATTTCACCCCACTCTCCTCCTTCCCCCTCCCAGCTGATAACCCTTCAAGTGATCTCCATATCTATAATGATGTTCATGTTCTGGTTGTTTGCTCAGTTTGTTTTTTTCAGATTCAGTTGTTGATGCTTGTGAATTTGTTGACACTTCATCTTCTTTTTCTTAAATATGACCCTTTAACATTTCATGTAATAATGACTTGGGTATGATGAACTCCTTTAGCTTTACCTTGTCTGGGAAGCACTTTATCTGCCCTCCTATTCTAAATGAAAGCTTTTGCTGGAGTAATCTTGGATGTAGGTCCTTGCCTTTCATGAATTCGAATACTTCTTTCAAGCCCCTTCTTGCCTTCAAGGTTTCTTTTTGATAAATCAGCTGATAGTCTTATGGAAACTCCTTTGTAGGTAACTGTCTCCTATCCTCTTGCTGCTTTTAAGATTCTCTCCTCTTTAATCTTGGGTAATGTAATGATGTACCTTGGTGGGTACTTCCTTGGGTCCAACTTCTTTGGGACTCTCTGAGCTTCCTGGACTTCCTGGAAGTCTGTTTCCTTTGTGAGACTGGGGATGTTCTCCTTCATTATGTTTTGAAATAAGTTTTCAAATTCTTGCTTTTCCTCTTCTCCTTCTGGCACCCCTCTGATTTGGATATTGGAACGTTTAAAGATGTTCTGGAGGTTCCTAAGCCTCTCCTCATTTTTTTTTTAAATTCTCGTTTCTTCATTTTGTTTGAATGCTTATTTCTTCCTTCTAGTCCAAACTGTTGAGTTGAATCCCAGTTTCCTTCCATTTACTGTTGGTTCCCTGTACATTTTCCTTTATTTCACTTAGCATAGCCTTCATTTCTTCATCTAATTTGCAACCAAATTTCCTCTTCTCCTGGCACCCCTATGATTTGGATGTTGGAATGTTTAAAGTTGTCCCAGTGGTTCCTAAGCCTCTCCTCATTTTTTTTTGAATTCTTGTTTCTTCATTCTATTCTGGTTGAATATTTATTTCTTCCTTCTGCCCCATATTGTTGATTTGAGTCCCCATTTCTATCCCTTCACTCTTGGTTCCCTGTACATTTTCCTTTATTTCACTTTGTATAGCCTTCATTTCATGACCAAACTCAGTCATTTCTGTGAGCATCTTGATTACCCGTGTTTTAAAATCTGTATCTGATAGGTTGGCTATCTCTGCACCGCTTAGTTCTACTTTTGGAGCTTTGGTCTGTTCCTTCATTTGGGCCATACTTTTTTGTCTCCACGTGCCTGTTACATGGTACGGAGCAGAGCCTTAGTTATTTGCCAGGGCAGGGCAACCCACTTGGCTGAGTTGTGGTGCTGTACGTGAGTGAGGGTTCCAGGAACTAACAAAGCCACTTGATCCACTCTTGGCGAGCTTTCCATCACTTCCCCCACTACCCATATGTACATTGGGCCCTCCTGGTGCTTATTACTGAGTGGGTGGGTTTGTGTGCATTCTAAGACCTTGTGGGTCTCTCCCAATGAACTGTCCTGTGAGGCTGGAAGTTTCTCCCACCACCACAACCCCCAGTTTTTTCAGTCAGGGGTTTTGAGGCTTTATTTCCCCACACTGGAACCCTGAGTTGCACAGTCTATCTCACTCCCCAGTTGTTCCTCCCAGTCAATCCACAAGCAAATGTGGGACTGCATGGTCCACCAGCCACTGCCTTGCCTGCCCAGTACTCTAATCTGCACCTTGCCACATATCCTCTGCACTCCTCCTACCAGTCTGAATTAGTTTTTCTTCTTTAAATTCTTGGTTGTCGGACTTTTATACAGTTCGATTTTCTGACAGTTCTGGTTATTGTTTGTATTTTTTCTATTTTTATTGATGTTTGAAAACAGTTGTATCCATTTGAGACCACCACCTCCCCCTACCCTACCCACGCCAATCCTCCATCTTAAATCCCACCACCCCTTGGTTCCGTACATGGTTCCCTCATTTGTGTTCATTTACATCCTTTTCCCTTCTTTCCCATGTTATTTCCCTCTCTCCTCTCCACTGATTACTGTCCGTTTGTTGTCAATTTCAATGTCTCTGGCTATAATTTGCTTGCCAGTTTGTTTTCTTAATTAGGTTCCACTTACAGGTGAGATCATATATTTGTCTTTCACTGCTTGCCTTACTTCACTTTGCATACTGTCCAGTTCCATCCATGTTGTTGTGAAGGGTAGGAGGTCCTTCTTTCTTTCTGCTGCATAGTATTTCATTGTGTAAATGTACCATAGTTTTTTTGACTCACTCATGTACTGATGGGCACCTAGGCTGGTTCCAGCACTTGGCTATTGTAAATTGTGCTGCTATGAACATTGCTTGCAGAGATTATTTTGAATCAGTGTTTCAGGACTCCTAGGGTATAAACCCAGCAGTGGAATTGCTGGGTCAAAAGGCAATTCCATTTTTACTTTTTTGAAGAAATTCCATACTGTTTTCCACAGAGGCTGCACCAGTCTGCGTTCCCACCAAGAGTGCACTAGGATTCCTTTTCTCTACAACCCTGCCAGCACTTAGTGTTTGTTATTTGTTTATGATGGCCATTCTGACCGAGGTGAAGTGGTACCTCACTATGGTTTTAATTTGCCTATCTGTGATGGCTAGTTATGCTGAGCATCTTTTCATATGTCTCTGGGCCCTCTGCATTTCCTCCTTAGAGAAGTGTCTGTTTAAGTCCTTTGCCCATTTTTTAATTGGATTGTTTGTCTTCCTGCAGTGGAGTTGTGTGTGAGTTCTTTTTGTATTTTGGAGGTCAAACCCTTGTCTGTGGTATCATATTATGGGCAAATATGTTTTCTCATATAGTTGGTTCCGTTTTCATTTTGCTAATGTTTTCTTTAGCCATGCAGAAGCTTTTTATTTTGATGAAGTCCCATTTGTTTATTCTTTCCTTTATGTCCCTTGCTCCAGCGGACATATCAGTGAAAATATTGCTGCATGAAATATCTTAGACTTTCCTGCCTATCTTCTCCTCCAGTATTCTATGGAATCATGACTTACATTCAAGTCTTTTATCCATCCTGAGTTTATTTTTGTGTATGGTGTAAATTGGTGGTTGAGTTTCTTTTTTTTTGCATGTAGCTGTCTAGATCTCCCAACGCCATTTGTTGAAGAGGCTATTTTGATTCTATTTTATGTTTCTTCCCCCTTTGTAAAATATTAATTGACCGTAGAGCCTTGTGTTTATTTCTGGGCTCTGTATTCTGTTCCACTGGTCTATGTGTCTGTTTGTATGCCAGTACCAGGATGTTTTGATTACAGTGGCCTTGTAATACAGTTAGATATCAGGTATTGCAATCCCTCCTACTTTGTTCTTCTTTCTCAAAATTGCTGCAGCTATTCAGAGTCATTTATGGTTCCATATAAATTTTTGAAGTGTTTGTTCTATAACTGTGAAATATGTCATTGGTATTTTAATAGGGATGGCATTGAATCTATAAATTGCTTTGGGTAGCATAGACATTTTGATGATGTTAATTGTTCCAATCCACTAGCGTGGTACATGCTTCCATTTGTTTGTGTCTTCCTTAATTTCTTTCTTCAGCGTTGTGTACTTTTCTGAGTGCAGGTCCTTTACGTCCTTGGTTAGGTTTATTCCTAGGTATTTTATTTCTCTTGTTGCTATAGTGAAGGGGATTTTTTTCTTGATTTCTGTTTCTGATATTTCATTATTTTCTACAGGAATGCCTTCAATTTGTGAATATTGATTCTGTATACAACTGTTTTGCCATATTCGCTTTTTAGATGGAGTAGATTTTTGGTGGAGTCTGTAGGGTTTTCTATGTACACATTATGTCATCTCCAGACAGTGACAGTTTTACTTCCTCCTTTCCAGTTTGAGTGCCTTTAATTTCTTTTTTTCTTTCTATTTTTTTTAGGAGGCTTTGCCAAACCCAAAATATTTTATTTATTTATTTATTTTTTAATTTTTACTTTATTGTTGTTCAATTACAGTTTTCTGCATACTCTCCCCTCCCCTCTCCCTCCAATTCCACCTCCCTTCCCTGCCTCCCTCCCCACCCTTGGTTCTGTCCATATGTCCTGTATAGTGGTTCCTGAAAACCCTTCTCCCTGTTGTCCCCTCCCCCCTCCCCCTTGGCTATTGTTAGACTGTTCTTAATTTCAATGTCTCTGGTTATGTTTTGCTTGCTTTCTGCTTTTGTTGATTATGATCCAGTTAAAGGTGAGATCATATTGTATTTGTCCCTCACCGCCTGGCTTACTTCACTTAGCATAATGCTCTCCAGTTCCATCCATGCTGTTGCAAAGGGTATAAGCTCCTTCTTCCTTTCTGCTGTGTAGAATTCCATTGTGTAAATGTACCACAGTTTCTTGATCCATTCATTTGTAGATGGGCACTTAGGTTGTTTCCAGCACTTGGCTATTGTGAATTGTGCTGCTATGAACATAGGAGTGCATAGGTTCTTTTGAATTGGTTTTTCAGGATTCTTAGGGTATAATCCCAGTAGTGGAATTGCTGGGTCAAAAGGCAGTTCATTTTCACTTTTCTGAGGAAGTTCCATACTGTTTTCCACAATGGCTGCACCAGTCTGCATTCCCACCAACAGTGCAGTAGGGTTCCCTTTTCTCCACATCCCCTCCAACAGTTCTTGTCTGACTTCTGTGGCTAGGACTTCCAATACTATGTTGAATGGAAATGGTGAAAGTGGACATCCTTGTCTTGTTCCTGATCTTACTGGGAAAGCTTTACTTTTGCCCATTGAATATGATTTTGGCTGTAAGTCTCTTGTATATGCCCTTTATTAGGTTGAGGAATGCTCCCTCTATTCCCACTTTGCTGAGTGTTTTTATTATAAATGGGTGTTGTACCTTATCAAATGCTTTTTCTGCATCTATTGATATGATTATGTGATTTTTGTCTTTGCTTTTGTTTATACGA
>PVJI01031526.1:0-13051 GCA_004026765.1 Micronycteris hirsuta
CTCACATGGGAATCACACGGAGCTGTGCTCAAAACGTGTAAATTTTCAGGACTGTGTGTTTACACACGTGTGGAAATCACTGCCACATATACATAGATTATATGTAACATATATATTTTAAGTATAACATTTATCTTTTCCTTACCTCATTTTATTATGATTTCACTATGTAATATATTTAGATATGTATGTATGTGAGGTACATATACACACAAGTATGTATATGTATATATATGCATGTGTGTATACATATATAATTTTATTCCCTGTATTTTTCTTTATGTTACATGATATACATTTTGATACCTTTAAAAATTCTCATAATTTTAAGTTCTATAATAAATGGTTTCTTATTTGACTCTTATTTAAATATGCATTTATCATATTTTTTAGATTTTAGTAAATTTTTGTTTTTATAAAAACACTTATGATGAATAATATTAGTTTATTTGTGTGCATTTTAGATTATTATATAAAGATAGGCCCTCTCTAAGAATAATGATATGGAGGGGGAGCAGGGAGACTGGAGAGGGAGGGGGGCTGGAGGGGAAGGGAGGAAGGGAGGGGAGAGGATGCAAATAAATGTAATTGAACAAAAATAAAATTAAATTAAAAAAAAAGAATAATGATATGGTCAAAATCTATTGCTATTTTAACTTGTCAATAATTACTACCAGATAGCTTTCCAGAAAGTTTTACATTGTCATACCAGATAGATCAACATGAGAGGGAGAACCTGCCTTTTAGTAATGAAGGGCACATTCCCATCTCCTTATCTGTTTTTTACCCCCCAGATGCTTTCATTATTTTTTAAGTGTATTTTATTGATTATGCTATTACAGTTTTCCAAATTGTTCCCCTTTATCCCCCTCCTCCCTGCATCCCCTAACCCTCCAGCATTCCCCCACCTTAGTTCATGTCCTTTGTTCATGGGTTTTACATATAAGTTATTTGAATTCTCTATTTCCTATACCATTTTTTACCTCTCCCTGTTATTTTATGCCTACCAATTATGCTGTTTCTTCCCTGTACTTTTTGCCCCCTATTCCCCCCCTCCCCACTGAAAACCCTCCATGTGATCTCCATTTCTCTGATTCTGTTTTTGTTCTAGTTATTTGCCTAGTTTCTGTTTCCATTGTTTGTTTGTTGTCATTTTACTGTTTATAGTTTTTTATCTTCTTCAATTTCTTAGATAAATCCCTTTAACATTTCATATAATAAGGGCTTGTTGATGAAGACCTCCTTTAATTTGACCTTATGTGGGAAACATTTTATCTGCCCTTCCATTCTAAATGAAAGCTTTGCAGGATAGAGTAATCTTGGAAGTAGGACATTACCTTTCATGACTTCAAATACTTCTTTTCAGCCCCTTCTTGCCTGCAAGATTTCTTTTTAGAAATCAGCTGATAGCCTTATGGGAACTCCTTTGTAGGTAACTGTCTCCTTCCCTCTTGTTGTTTTTAAGATTGTCTCCTTGTCTTTAATTTTGGATACCTTAATGATGATGTGCCTTGGTGTGTTCATCTTTGGATGCGACTTCTTTGGGACTCTCTGGGCTTCCTGGACTTCCTGGAAGTCTATTTCCTTTGACAAATTGGGGAAGTTTTCCTTCATTATTTGTTCTAGTAAGTTTTCAATTTCTTGTTCTTGTTCTTCTCCTTCTGGCACCCCTATAATTCAGATATTGGAACGTTTAAAGTTGTCTCAGTGGTCCCTAAGCCTCTCTTCACTTTTTCTGAATTCTTGTTTCTCCATTCTGTTCCAGTTAAATGTTTATTTCTTCCTTTTGTTCCAAATCATTGATTTGAGTCCTGGTTTCCTTCCTGTCAACTGTTGGTTCCCTGAATATTTTGCTTTATTTCATTTTGGGTATCTTTGATATGTTCTTTCATTTTGAGTCCAAGCTCAATTAGTTCTGTGAGCATTTTGATTACCAGGGCTTTAAACTTTCCATCAGATAGGTTGGCTATTTCCTCATCGCTTAACTCTCTTTTTTGAATTTTGCTGTTCTTTCATTTGGGCCATATTTCTTTGTCTCAGTGCACCTCTTAAGTTTTAAGGAGGTGGGGCCCTAGATATTCACCAGGCAGGGAAACCCTCTTTGCTGTGCTGCAGCTGCCTGTGAGGGAGGAGTCAGAGAGGGAACAATGCGGCTCTCCTGCTGGGCTCTAGCCCCACTTTCCAATGAACTCTCATGTGAGACTGGGAGTTTCTCCCACCAAAGCAACCCGTGCTGTAGTCCACAGTCAGCTTGGAGTCTCAGTTTCCCATTCAGTCAGCCCCGCCCACTCAGTTTACTGCCTTGCTTCAGCCAGCCCCACCCACATGGTCCACCACCTTGCTGTGGTCTCTCTCCATCCACCCATTTTCCTGGTCTGGTTGGTCTGGTTGAGTGTTTCTTTAATTCCTTGGTTGTTGGAGTTCCATGAAGTTTGATTTTCTGGCATTTCCAGTTGTTTATTGATTTTATATAGGTTTTTATCCTCCTTTTGGTTGTGCAAAGAAGTGCAGGGTTTCTACCTATGCCTCCATCTTGGTCAGAACTCTTTTCATTATTTCTTTAGTAAGAAATAGAAAAGGAGGAGATAGGGCAAAATCTCAAATTTTTAACATGCTGATAATCACTTTGGAGTTACCTAAAACAGAATGAAAAGGCAAAAAAAAAAAAAAAACCCAAATGTATTGATCACTTTTTGATGCTTGGCCAGACATCCTTCCAAGGAGTGAGGGAACTGGCACTTAGCCAGCAATCATGGTTTCATGTCTTGTCTTCCTAACTGAATGGCCATCATGATACAGGAATAAAGCCTGGTACCATAGTTATAAAATAATAGAAAGTTCTAGTGTCTCACTGTAAAAGCTAGAGTTTGGGTCCTTTTGAAATGCCAGCATGAGCCATATGTTTGATCTGCTATCCATGACAGCAACAGGTAGTCACATGTGTTATAAAATGGGCTTGTGTGGGCCAGACATAAAAGGCAGAAAAAAGTTCTGTGAGAAATGTTTTCCATATTTTACACTTACTTATATTTAGCTTTTTTTTAATCATCCAAGGGAACATGAGCTGAGAATAGTAAAGTTTCTCCACTAATATAAAGCGTGGCAACCCACCATTACATTTGACCTACTTTTTGAATTAGTTAACAATTAAAGTATATCCCCCCAAACAAACAAATAAGCACTGACCTGCTCTTTAATTCCAGTTACTTCATGTTTTTGCTAAGTGTTATTAGTGATTATGTACTTGGAGGGGGAAAATTAGGGCAGACAGCATATGTCTACTCAACTTTAGCTGATACTGTCAAAGCTCCTAACCATGGTCCATGTATAAAAGGTCACACTGGCATTTAGTTCTTATTTTAGCTTATAATGACTGATGTGCTGGACCACAGTAATTTTCTGTTCCATTTAATTTTTATTATAACTTCTTGTGTTCATTACATTTAATTTTTAGTAGCTTTATTGAGATATAATTTACCTAACATAAAGTTCACCAATTTTACATACAATCCAGTGGTTTTTGGTATATCCACAAGTCATGCAATCATTGTTATTATATAATTCAAGAGATTCTATAACCTCCAAAATAAAATTCTTACCCATTAGCAGCCATGCCCATCATTCTCCCCATACTCCCAGCCCTGGAAAATTACTAATTTGCTTCCTGACTCTACAGAGTTTCCTACAGGATATTTTATAATAATGAGATCATATATTATGTGGTCTCTTCTGACTTTTTCCATTTAAAATAATGTTTTGGGGTTCACCATGTATCAGTGCTTCATTCCTTTTTATTACTGATTATTATTTCATTGAATGGATATGCTGATTTTTTTATGTCAATGGCTACTAGGAATTCCATGTGTGAAGTGCAGTTGAAGCCCCTTGCACATTTGGTTTTGGTGTTGTCTGACTTTTGGCATTGATTGTGGAAGTTCTTTGTGGACTCTGAATATGTAACCTTTGCTTGTTCTATACATTGTATATATCTTTTCTCTTTCTGTGGTTTGCCCTTGCACTGTTTTAATGAATATTGATGAGGAGGATTTCTTAATTTTAATGTCTGATTATCAATGTTCTCTGCTTCCATTAGTGCTTCCTGTTTTCTTTCTTTTTTTTTTTTTTTGATATCCTTGTCCAAGGACATTTTTTTCACTACTTTTAGAAAGAGAGGAAGCAGAGCGGGGTGGGGGCAGAGAGAGAGAGATTGAGAGAGAGAGAGAGAGAAGGAAACAACAATGTAACAGAGGACCACCCGTTGGTCACCTCTTGTTGGCTCCTAGACTGGGGATCGAACCTGCAACGTTTCAGTGCATGGCACAATGCTCCAACCAGCTGAGCCATACCAGCCAGGGCTATTGTGGGTTTTTAAATTATATTTTATTTATTATGCTATTTCAATTGTCCTGATTTTTCTCCCTTTTCCCTGCTCCACCCACTATTGTTCATGTCCATGGATCATGCATGTAAGTCCTTTGGCTACTTCATTTCCTATACTGTATTTACATCCCCATGTCTATTCTGTAACTACCTATTTGTACTTCTTAATCCCCTCACCTCTTTACCCACTCTCCCCATACCCTGTCCCATCAGGCAACCATCTTGTAACTAACTTCTCTTGCTGCATTTAAAAATTTAACCTTTGGCCTTTTAATTATGATGTATCTTGGAGTGGACCTTTTGCATCAATCATAATTGGGGTTCTCTGTGCTTCCTGGACTTGCATATCTATTTCCTTCACCAAATTAGGGAATTTTTTCTTCATTATTTTTTCAGATAGATTTCCAATTTCTTGCTCTTTCTCTTCTCCTTCTGGTACCCCCATCATGTGAATGTTGGACCCCTTGAAGTTGTCCCAGAGGCTGTTTATACTATCCTCATTTTTTTTTTTTTTGGATTCTTTTTTCTTGTTCTTGTTCTGAGTGGTTGTTTTTTGCTTCCTTATATTCCAAATTATTGATTTGATTCTCAGCTTTATCCACTCCATTGTTGTTTCCTTTTAAGTTGTCCTTTATTTCTTTATTAGTGTATCCTTTGTTTCTTACTGGATATTTTTCATGCTGCTGAGATCCTCACTAAGTTCCTAGAGCATCCTTATAACCAGTGTTTTGAACTCTGCATCTGATAGATTGCTTATCTCTATTTTGTTTAGTTCTTTTTCTGGAGTTTTGATCTGTTCTTTCATTTGGGCCATGTTTTTTTGTCTCTCCATTTTGGCAGCCTCTCTCTTTTTGTTTCTGTGTATTTGGTAGAGCTGCTTTGACTCCATGTCTTGGTAGTGTGGCCTAATGTAGTACGTGTCCTATAGGGCATAGTGGCACAGCCTCCCCTATTACCCGAGTGGGGCACTCAAGGTATGACCCTTTGTGTGGGCTGAGTACACTGTCCTCTCGTAGGTGAACCTTGGTTGCTATTGGCAGAAGAATGGGAGGAATTTACCCAGGCCAATCAGTTGCAAGGATTGGCTGTGACCACTGACCAGCTGTACAGTGGCAGGGTGGTGGTGATCTGACTTGGTCTGTAGCTGTCCCCTAAGTGCACTGACCTTGGGGTCTCCTGGATGGTGCAGGCCAAGGTCAGCCCACACCTGTGTTTTGCCTGGGGTACCCTGCCTGAACTGTGAAGCAATCTGAGGTGGCTGCTGCTACTCCAGCTGGGCTTGGAGATTCCCAAGGGAAGCCAAGCTGTGAATCTAATCTGGCTGCTGCTTGGGCTCAGGGAAGCCAGCTGTTGGCTTGTTTGATAAGATTTAAGGGCCAAGACCAGCTATTATTGTGGAAAAACATCTTGGGTGGGACTGTAAGTTGTGTGGGCCAGAGCCTTTGGGGATCTCTAAGACAGATCAAGCAGTGTTAGCCAGGTTGATGGAATCTCAGATATGGCACCAACTTGTCAGCACTGTGGGGGAAGGGTTTAGCAAAGGGACAATGGCTTCTATTCACCTTGATGCCAGACACTTCAGTTTCTCCTTGTATACAATGCATTTCTTCTGAGGGCCCTCATGAAGTGTACAATATCGACTGTGGTGGCATATCCTTTAGAGTAACATGGTACAGTAGTGCCCCCCCATCCTGTGAGGGATACATTCCAAGACCCCCCAGTGGATGTCTAAACCTGCAGATACTCTCTATATAGAACAGAACTCTATATATACTATATTTTTCTATGCATAAATGCCTATGATAAAGTTTAATTCATAAATCAGGTACAGTAAGAGATTAACAACAATAATAAAATATAACAGTTATAACAATATACTATAATAAAGTTATATAAATGGTTTAGTTGTCATTATGAAGTAAAATACAGGTTACTTGAACACAAGGATTGAGCTACCTCAACAGTCGATCTGATAACTGAGACAGCTACTAAGTGACTAATAGGCGGGTAGCGTACATGGCGTAGAGATGCTGGACAAAGGGAGGATTCACGTCTTGGGTGGACAAAGCAGAGCAGCATGAGATTTCATTACACTACTCAAAATGGTGCACACTATAAAACTCATGAATTATTTTGGGAATTTTCTATTTAATATTTTCATATGGTGGTTGGCTGCAGCTAACTGAAACCACAGAAAGCATAACCACAACTAAGGGGTGGGGCTACTGTCATATGTTTAATGGAGATATTTGTAGTAGCATCTGTGTAAGCAGATGCCGTGTGACTAAAGTGAACTCTAAGAAAAGCAGTGCTTCAGGGATGAGTTGATGGGCATCTCACACCAGACATCCGTCCCAGCCCTGGGCTAAACAACATTCCAAGCACAAATCTAAGGTTCTATGCTTCAGAGTTCTCACAATATCACAATGAAGGTGACATACCTCATTCATCATTCTATGGATATACAGTTCTTTGTTGAAAATTGTTATAAGTGATTTTGCAATTGAAATGGCTTTCTGGCAAACATTACTCTAAAAGAATTCTAAAACATATGTTCAAAGGTAATTTTTACTTATTTACGCACATAAGATTATGCAAACATTAACCTTTAAAAAATGTCAGTTCCTTTTATTTCTCATCTTGTTTTTGTATGTTTGAGTTTGAGCCCCATGACTGTTTGTCCCTCATGCTAGGTCCTCTACATCGAGGGTATGCAAGCCAGTAAATGACAGAAGTACATTGTCTAGCCCAGCTTGTATTATAGGAGAAATTCTATGATGTTTAATGATAAGAAACTCTTCTGGATCCTCTTATAAGAAATAAATGCAAAACAATGACCTGAATAGACACAATTAGTGACAAACAGTATTATTTGAAACTTAATTACCAGAGATAGAGATTACAAATATAAAAAATATAGCCCTGGCTGGTGTAGCTCAGTGGATTGAGCGCTGGCTGGGAACCAGAGGGTCCCGGTTCGATTCCCAGTCAGGGCACATGCCTGGGTTGCGGGACAAGTCCCCAGTGAGGACCATGTGAGAGGCAACCATACATTGCTGTTTCTCTCCCTCTCTGTCTCCCTCCCTTCCCCTCTCTCTAAAAATAAATAAATAAAATCTTAAAAAATATATATATACCCATATATATTTAACATATAATATATATACCATATACATTTTATATATTCATATATATTTATATATAAAGTATATACATGTATACTCATATATTTATATATAAATATATACCCATATATATTTTCCATATATACTTTGCATATATTTCAAATAATGTTTATCATTAAAGCACAATAGCTTTAATTATAGATGTAAATGTAACCTCAGTGTATAATTCCATTCAGAATGTATTTTCTTTATTTTTTTTCTATTTTAACCATGTAGTCCATATACTGAAATGTCAAAGAAATAGGAGTGAAAATGCAGGATCTGCAGTTGAACTTTGTAATTTTGGCAGAGGACATAGCAAGTAGCTAGCACAGCTCCTCAGGTGTAGCTGTGTAGGGTTATTTGTTGCCAACAAAGCCAAGGAAGCAACAGCTTGGGCTCCATAAGTGCGTTTAGAGTGACATTTACTGAGAAGAGACCATCCTTCTGTATGGGAGGGAGAACACTGAGAGCGCGATTATAGTATAGGAATTAGTGCACAAAATAATTGGTCGCTTTTGTGTTTTCTCTTTATTTCCCTAAATTTCAGAGAGCGATCTTTCCTTTTCACCTTATTGAAAATAGATTAAGAGTTTTTTCTCCTTCATCTTATATAAAGAAGATGCCCCTAATTTAATTTCTGACTATAAAAAAGAAAGTAAAACCTGTTCTTTTAGATCTGAGAAAATTAATCTGTATATCTTAAAAGTGTTCTAAGCATGTATTTTAAACTTTTAATAAACTGAGCTTTACTACTTCTAGGTATGTGAAGTAACAGTTCTTGTTATTAAAAATCACCCTGACATTATTCAATATGAAAAAATCTCAATGCCTTTAGGGCTATAATACGCTATTAGACAGAGGAAAAATATATGTTTTGAGAAATAGACACATGTGTGAAGCTGTATTTGCAATAGACAAATTCAGATTACGCACTTTAAGACTGAGATTCACTATGTTAACAAAATCGAATCCTGAAAATGTAAGAGACTATATCTAATATAACAGAAAATAATTTGCCATCAGTTGACTTATGGAAATCAGTTTGATGTGAATGTTTAAAGGTCAGGAAACTCTTCAACTAATCAATTTACTTAAGACTGGAAAATTGGGATTTATAATATACACAGCTGTCAGGTCTTAGCTTCTGAGAGAGCAAATGAAAAATTAAAGAATATATAATGATAAATGAAAAGATAATTAATATTATTTCATAAAATACAATTTTTCTGAAATAATTGATCAGCATGCACAGTGCATTCTAAAGCAAATTTGCTTTTTCACCTTGGTGCTCAATAGATGATTGTCTTTTTTACCAGCAGAATTTAATCATCATGTTTGTGTAATCAATAAAGACAGTTTACTTTTGGAATAAGATTAGTGATATATTTAGCTAAAATCACCACAAAATATTTTTTTTTATATTTAGACACCTGCTGTCAAAGCAGATGATCGTCTAGATGCCTGATGATTGACATCTCCCTGAAGAAGTGTAGACACGATTGTAATGAAACTGCTGTTACTGCAGATCTGTCAGTTTAATGTTACTCTCGGTGCACCTTGTAGGGTTTCATTACCAATTACAGTAAATATCATTTCTCTGGTGAAAATGTGAAAAATGAGTTTCAGTGGATCTGCTATCTTTTTCCAGGGTGACATCAATGTACTGAAAACAAAATCCTACATGAGAGGTAAAGTTTATTCCATACATTACTATACTGTTAGGAAGGCTGAGGATGAAAAAGAAAATACGACGAGGTTTGTCCTGAAAAAGCCCAGCCATTGTTAATATAATGAGAATGGTTCATGTGGCTTTGATGCAACATGGCAGCCAAGGAGAATGGACTGGAATGCACATGCATGGACAATGACAACTTCACTGGACTAGTCAGTGGGGGCAGTAGATGCCTTTGAGTGAAAATGTGTACTGTGTGGCCATCGCATTCAAAATGACTGAGCAAGTAGAGCAGTGAATCTGCATCAAATGTTGTGTTAAGCTTGAACATTCATCCATGGAAACTATTCAGATGATTCAGAAGGCTGCTGCTATGAGCAACTGGTGATTGGCAGCTTCATCATGACAATGCACCCACTCATGCATCACGTCTTGTGCAGAATTTTTGGCAAAACATCAAATCACCCAGGTGACTCAGCCTCCCTACAGCCCAGATTTGGTGCCCTGTGACTTCTGACTTTTCCCAAAACAAAAATCACCTTTGAAAGGGAAGAGATTTCAGATCATCAATGAGATTCAGGAAAATATGACAGGGCAGCTGATGGCGACTCGGAGAACTGTGTGAGGTGCCAAAGGGCCTACTTTGAGGAGGACTGAGGCATCATTGTCCCGTGTACAGTGTTTCTTGTATCTTGTATCTTCTTCAATAAATGTCTCTATTTTTTGTAATGCATGGCTGGAGACTTTCTGGACATTCATCTGTATTTCATGAAATACATGGAATACCAAACCTTAAAGAAAAACTGGAAAAATTACTTTTGGGAACTAATCTTTATGAGGAAATGATATGTATAATTGGTTTAACATTATAAAATCCAACCTATGAAGTTATTCATTTGATGTTAATATCCTGTATTAATCATATATTAAAGGTTGAGTTGGAAGTTCACTGTATGTATGATTTCTATTAGTATTTAGATTACCCAGAGGAAAAGTTGTTCATTTGAGTGAAGAGTACAGAGGTGTCTTGAATTCATAACTTTCTCCCCAGCCCCTCATATATCTATACATCAATATACATTTATCTACACAGATACAGATCTATGCCTATACCCTTACATTTTCCCTCTCTTTTTCCCAACTTACTCTCCTGGATTAAAATCCCTTTGCTTAAAACCCATTTCAAATATGAGACATTCCTGTTAAAGAAATAGGGGCATAGATAACCATTTCAGAATTCTAGGGAATATTTTTATGATAAAAACTATATATTATGTTAACGATTTGAATGCACAGTTTGGTATCATTCACTACATGTGCATTGCTGTGCACCAGATCTCCAGGACATTTCCATCACGTGTGACTGAAAATCCATACCCACAGCACTGCAAGTCTAGGGAGCATTTCAATCACAAACCAGAAATGGTGATTTTCTAATTGGTAAAATTTTAAAAGTAACTATGCTAACTCATGTGTGTGAATCTTTTCTTCATTAACATAAAATTGGTCTTTTTGTTTTTTTTAATAAAAGTAACACATGTAAATGCAACAATTTAGATAATATAATCACACGTTAAGAAGATAAGAAAGGCTGGCACAGCTCCACCAGCAGTTGACAGGTGGTGCTCATTTTGAGGTTGTACTTTTAGGATTTTTGTTTATTACCTACATAAATTTTATTTTTAGCAATATGGTTATATTATAATTCTAGTTTTCATTCTTATACTATATCATGGGCAATTATTCATACCAAAATCATTGTTCTGCAATATCAATGTAATGGGTCTATCGTCTGCCATTGTATCAACGACCTGTCATTTCTTCAGTTTCCTACTGATTGGCGTTTAGTCTGTATCCATGGATCACTGTTGTACTGATATTACAATGTAAAAGTTGATGTTCATACCTTTTCACAATTGTCCACTTATTTTCTGGATGTGGAATTTCTGGTTCAGAAGATAGATCCAATTTTAAAGCTTCGACATTCTGCAAAATGTTCTAGCATATTTGGCACCGATTTGTATTTCTCAGCAATTTAAGAGAGAGGCTGTTTTCCTTAAAAGGGGCTAACACTGCATATCTCTTTCTTTGTAATCTCTGCCTAATGAAGAAATTTTTAGTTAGTAAAAAGTTTGCCAGATATATATTTTTCTTACCCGATGATATGTTAATTGATTTGAGAAAGAGAGACAGAGACATTGACAGGTTACTCCCATATGTGCCCTGACTGGGGATTGAATCCGCAAACTAGGTATGTGCCCTGACCCTGACCGTGAACCAATCTTTTGGTGTACCAGATGATGCTCCAACCAACTGAGCTGCCTGGCCAGGGCCGGCAGTAATATTTTTGAACTACAAAACTTGTGGGTTCCCATAGCTGTCCTCCCAACCTCCCAATCCAAATTAGTCTTCCTGGGAGTAAGATAAATTTTTATAGTTACTGTCAGGCTTTTCACTGTTTGCTCTTAAACTCTATCTATCTATTATTTTTCATTATGACAAACAATTATATAGCTTGCTCTGTACCCACTCCAGGACATAGGAGAGGGGAAAAAGGGGTGTGAATTGTAAAATATTACTATATTTTCCATTAACTAATTAGCAAAAATCAGTTTTACATGTTTCTTGTGTTCAAAAATTGTTACAGTGAATAATATATTGTTATTTTTTCAGATCATTAATGTATTTATGCCACATGGGCATCATATTTTTTTAAATATTTTTTTTAATTTTTCCAGTATTTTGGGGTGAGAACTGCATCCCCTTGTATCCAACATAGGTATTTGGACTACTAAGAACCGAGACTCCACATTGTTAACATGGCTTAGTTGCTTGTTCCCAGGAAATCTTTACTCGGGAAAGATAAAACTAATAAATAAACTAATAAATAACATCACTGCTTGCTTCAGAAACCATATGCAAAAAAAAATGTATGAGACGACTACTCAAGAGATGGTTGAAGATCTTCCCTTTGTTATGTCTGCCAATCTGGAAGTAATATGTCACCCATGTTTTACACTTTTAATTAGTCCCCTGACTCAAAAGGCTTACATTAAGTCACTTGTGCCAAAACCCAGATAGTATAAATATCCCACTTCTGACTTCTACCTTCTGAACCATTGCTAAGTTCTTGCTTGCTAAGGTGGTATTTTCCCTTACTGCAGTGACATCTAGTAAATGAAGCTTTTCTTTATTAGCAAGTTGTCTGGTGATACTGTAGGGAGTTCACCAAGTTTAGGGAACTTCGAGAGAATCCCACTGAGATTAATTAAGTCTTCCTCACTGCCTTAGTTCAAAAGCCTTGACGCGGAAGCCCTGTGCTCCAATGGGTGAGGAGCCTCTCACCCGGGCCTCTCCAAACCTGACAGTGGGGTTGGCTGCACAGTAGAGACAGACAGATTTCTTTTCTTTGAGCTTTAAATGTTATTTTGCATCCCAGAAAATAAGATGCCTTAAAAGAATCTTGGTTTTCTGATCATATTTGAAATCTCTTATTCTCCTAATAGTAAGAGATTATTCTTATTACTATTCTTATTCTCTGTTGAAATTTATCTTGTGACTGCAAGTACTACTGTCTACTTTGTCAGTCCTTGGCGATTTATATTGCAAATCTCTAAGAAGGGTTCTGTAGGAATGGGGTGGCATAAACTCAGTAACTTGGTCCTCCAAATAAGTTCTATGAGTATCTTCAGGGATCCCTTGTGTGCACATTTTCAAAACTGATGAGGACTTTCCTCAGTTGTCTTTGTATCTGATCTTTTTAGCTATATCTATCTGTGTTTGAGAAATTCACAGAGCTCTTCATTGGTGATAGACAATCTGTTGGCTAATT
>PVJI01031527.1:0-13045 GCA_004026765.1 Micronycteris hirsuta
ACTAGGACTGATAATGGTGTCTACCTAACCTGGTTGTTGAGGGGTAAGAACAAGTGAGATCTTGTATCCAGGGCTGTCCAAACATTTGGAGTCTCTGGGCCACACTGGAAGAAGAAGAGTTGTCTTGGGCCACCCATTAAATATGTTGCGACATGTAATCACAAAACAATCTCATAATGTTTTAAGTCATTTAGGATTTTGTGTTGGGCCACATTCATAGCCATCCTGGGCCACAGGTTGGACACCCCTGAAATAGCCCCAGAATGAGGGGAGATTGTGGCAATGACCCTCGGGAGCCTGCCCACCTCACTGCCTGCCAGCAATGCCCAGCCCTGGGCCCCAGGAGAAGGCTGAAATCACCTCTTTTCCAAGGTCCTCCTTTCCTGGGAAGTGTCTATCTGTGAGGCCACTGTATGTGTGGTTTAGTCCTTTGCCATTGCCAAAAAAAGTACCACAGATTGAATGGCTGATAAACAACAGAAGTGCATTCCTCACATTTCTGGAGGCTGGATGTCCGAGATCACAGCAGCAGCATGGTTGGGTGAGGGCCCTCTTCCTGGGTCATCATGGGAGCCTTCTCACTGTGCTCACGCGGCGGAAGGGTGACTTCTCTCTCACTGTCCTGATGAGGGGGAAGGGGTGAGGGAGTGCTCTGGGTCCTCTTTAGAAGGGCATGGATCCCACCCTCTTGACCTAGTCACCTCCCATAGGCACCGCCTCCAAATACCATCATCTTTGGGGATCAAGACTCCAACATACGAATTCGAAGGGACACAACATTCAGACCACAGTGGTGTTAATGGATTAAAACTAACAAGACAATGGAAGCGACCAGCAAAGCTTGGCCCAGGGTGCCAAGCCCTGTCTGGGATGTTCCCCCAGTGTGGCTTCCTGAGGCTGAGGGTGGAGGCCAGTTCAGCGTTTTTGTCCAATTAGAGCTTAGTTGCCACTCAGAGAATCCTTTAAACTCTTGAGTGAAAACAACTGGGTTTCTTCCTGCCCAGGATTCTAGAACCCTGAGCCCACAGGACACACCTACTTCTACATCACCGAACAAAAGCACATGGACTGTTTATACCTGCAGAAAGGTGACCAGAACTCCCCCCTGCCCTCCAATGGTGGAGACGCTTCAGGTGAGTGTCACCTGGTACTGTTCTCAGAGGTCAAGAGCATGAGTCACGGACCTGTGAGGAAATTTTGGCTCCAACTCAAAGCAAACAGAAGCCTGATTCATAGATACAGGTAAGAAGTGAAGGGAAAAGAAACAACCACAGCTAAGAAGCCAAAAGCAGTGGCTCCACCCTCTAGCTGGGGCTGGGCTCTGTCCCTGTGGCTCTGGCCGGGGCTGCTGGCCGCCACCCAGACCCAGCACAGCGATGGCACGAGGCCTTTGGACTGTGTGTGATGTAATCCCCACAGCTCAGCAGTTCGCTAGAGGAACGACGGAGCTGCTGGTGACGAGCAGATAAGTGGAGGATATCATGGACATCCCCGCCCATGGTCCCCTCCTGCCCACTTCCATCTCTGGAGCTGACACCTGCTTTTCCCACCTAGTAATAATCATCCTTCTAGAGCACAACTCACAGCAGAAGTTGAAAACAAAATCTGCCTCCCTTCATTCAGCTCTGCATCCGTGGAAGCTGGTTCTCTAACTGAAGGTCCCAAGGAGTCTTTCCCGTCCCCTTGTGAGAGATGAACAGGCAGGAGGCCCACCCAGCCCAGCCCGGTGGGTGCTGCTGCCTTCACTCCAGGGTGACAGCGCTGTCAGGTGGCCCAGCAACCCCCAAAAGACCAGGACAACAGCCACCAGGCCCAGAGGCTGGAGGCCAGCATCAGACCCCAGCTCCCCTCACCTCTCAGGCCCCCCATATTCTGCTGTGTAAAATGGGGGAGTGGACCTGACTCCCCACAATGCCTGAGAGGGGGCCTCAAGAGAAGGCAGTCTGTGAGGGCGCTGGGTTGGGGTCAGGCCCATTGCTGCTGAACCCCTAAACCCTCCTGCCCAAAGCTCCCTGTGGTCAAGGGAGCACCCCAATGTCAGGGCTGCCCTGGGAAGGCATCCGAGGCGGAATCAGCGCTGCAGAGTTGCCCAGTGAGTCTCCGTGAACCCCTGTGGGTCAGCTAGACAGAAGGCGGAGCTTAGCCTCGCTCTGGGGAGCAACATGGAAAGTGGTTCATGTTCAGTGAGCAGTTCTGTTGCTTGCTTTTTTTTTTAAAGATTTTATTTATTTACTTATTTTTAGAGAGAGAGGAAGGGAAGGAGAAAGAGAGGGAGAGAAACAGCAATGCATAGCCGCCTCCCACATGGCCCCCACCAAGGACCTGGCCCACAACCCAGGCATGTGCCCTGACCGGGAATCGAACCGGGACCCCCTGGTTCCCAGCCCGCGCTCAATCCACTGAGCCACACCAGCCAGGGCATGTTTACTTGTTTTTGATAAGAGGCTTTGCGGGAATTCCTACACTGGAACGTATGGGATCCTTGACCCTGCCATAAGCCATTCTGCAGTGACACCTGAATATCTCAGAAATGCAGCCTCTCACCCAGGCGACGCGGGTAGCGTTGGGCATTCACAGGCCACAGATTCATTTTCACTCAGGAAAACACCACACCAAGCAATTTCAAGAGCCACCTCTTCAGGGTTAAAGTAGTGGGTGTCTGTAGCAGTCTTGACTGCTTTTTCCTTTCTCCTGTCAGCCTGGCTTACACAATATACAAAATAAACTCCAGCCTGGAAATGCAGGCTCGTCATTTTTTGTTCTAAACAGGTGGAACCTTCTCACGGCTGCTGTGTGGTCCTGACATTCCCGTGCCGCCCCCGCCCCCCCAGTTAAAAACAAATAAAAACAGAAACAGCCCCCACCTCCCCAACACCAAATAAAACAGCACATGTCTTCCTTGGCCCAGTCACCCCATCCGACACAGGCGAGTGACGGCTGTCAACACCTGGGGCTCCTGGACGCCCGGTAACCGGAGCAGACCCCAGGCTGCCTGTCCCTGCCGCTCTATAAATACACTGAAACCCGAGGAATGAATGCAGGTCTTATTCTAGGCGTATTCTTACACGGCCTCGATCTGCACTCTGCTTCATTCAAATGCTTAAGTCACCCCGTTTATCAGGGACCTTTGTGCTACAGAACACTCTCAGAGACTTCGAGAAGATACGGAAGAAGTTTTTTAAAAACTGCATTCCTGCCCCGAGGAGTTCCTGTCTTCCTTCTAAGGAGAAGAAGGCAGAGTAAACATAAACAGATTCTCTGTGGTGATGTGCAAGGAAGGAATGCAAACTCACCAAGGCGAGCAACCCGCCCAGTCGTGGGATCCATGGAGACTGTGACCAGGGGACTCGGCGGAAACGTGGTCGGGAAGTAAATCCATCACAGGTCATCAAATAAGATCATAGGTTGTTGGCTTCCAGACATTCCGGTCAGGACAGGTCACATCCTCTGATGTGACTAGTCAGTGTAGGCACCCAGGTGGAGGAGGTGTTGGCGGGCTGCCTGGGAGCAAAGTGTAGGAAAGGGACAACTGGGAAGACGAGCCACATGGAAGGACCTCTCCACGTGGACTGTCGATGCCCATGCACATGTCTGTCCATGAACTCACGTGTACTGGCGCCGGCCAGGGCCCTTCCCCTGCACCCCTCCCTGCTGAGAAGTCTGGCCAGCTGTGACGCACAGGCCGGAACCCACCCATTGAGCCACATTGGAACAAGAGAATTTTGGGGCCAAGCGAAGGAATGTTTATAGGATAATAGAGGCTGGAGGGGAAAACACAGAAAATAACGGGACTTAGGAGAGTTTTATTTAGAAAAAGAAGTTACTTGATGACACAAATCTTGTAGAAATTCAGCCTCATTGTCTTGGGATCTTTTTTTTTAAATATGTTTTATTGATTATATTACAGTTGTCCCATTTCCCCCCCTTTCTTCCCCTCCACTCCCACCCCCCCATTCCCTGCTCTTTAGTTTTTGTCCATAGGTCATACACATAAGTTCTTTGTCTTCTACATTTCCTATACTATTCTTAAGCTCCCCGTCTGTTTTCTACCTACATTTATACTACTTATTCTCTGCACCTTTTCCCCCTCTCTACCCCTACCATTCCCCTGTTAATATCCCTCCATGCCTTATATAAATCCCTTTAACATTTCATATAATAAAGGCTGGGTGATGATGAACTCCTTGAACTTAACCTTATCTGAGAAGCACTTTATCTGCCCTTCCATTCTAAATGATAGCTTTGCTGGATAGAATATTCTTGGATGTGGGTCCTTGCCTTTCATGACTTGGAATACTTCTCTCCAGCCCCTTCTTGCCTGCAAGATCTCTTTTGAGAAATCAGCTGACAGTCTTATGGGAATTCCTTTGTAGGTAACTGTCTCCTTTTCTCTTGCTGCTTCTAAGATTCTTTCCTTATTTTTAATCTTGGGTAATGTAATTATGATGTGTCTTGGTGTGTTCCTCTTTGGGTCCAACTTCTTTGGGACTCTCTGAGCTTCCTGGACTTCCTGAAAATCTATTTCCTTCACCACTTTGGGGAAGTTCTCCTTCATTATTTGTTCAAATAAGTTTTCAATCCCTTGGTCTTCCTCTTCTCCTTCTGGCACCCCTATGACTCGGATGTTGGGACGTTTAAGGATATCCTGGAGGTTCCTAAGCCTCTCCTCAGTTTTTTGAATTCTTATTTCTTCATTCTTTTTTGGTTGGATGTTTTTTTCTTTCTGCTGGTCCACTCCGTTGATGTGAGTCCCAGTTTCCTTCTCATCCCTATTGGTTCCCTAAAGCTTTCCCCTCATTTCCTTTATATTATCCTTCATTTGTTCAAGTAATTGCGACAATCTTTCTTTGAATCCTGTGAGCATCCTGATTACCAGTGCTTTGAACTGTGCATCTGATAGGTTGGCTATCTCTTCGTGGCTTAGTTGTATATTTTCTGGAACTTTGATGTGTTCTTTCATTTGGACCATTTTTTTTTTTCTTGGTGTGCCTATTACTTTAAGGGGCGGAACTTTAGGTGTTCACCGGGGCGGGGTAACCCCCGACATTGTGTTGTGACACTGTCTGTGGGGGCGGGGCCTGAGAGAACAGTGGCGCTTGCTCTGTTCTCCACGCTTCCCCAGCTACCCACAAGCAAGTTGGGCTCTTCTTTGCTGGCTCTGGGGTGAGTGGACGGGCCTGCACAGTTCCAAGTCCCTGTGGGTCTCCCCAACGACTCTCCTGTGAGGCCGGGAGTTCCTCCCACTGCCGCCTCAACCTCCACAGGTGTTTTCAATTGTTGGTTTGAGGCTTTATTTCCCTGCGTTGCTGGGCCATGCCGTCTATTCCGCTCCCCAGCTTTTCCTCTCGGTTTATCTGCGTGAGAATGAGGGACTGCCCAGTCCACCAGTCTCAGCCCCTGTTTCGCCGAGTGCGCCTGCCGTGTTTTGGCCAGGCGCGCCCGCCACGGGCCTCTCCGGGCAGCTGGAGCGTTGCTGGTACCGCTCCACAAACCGCGTCGTGCCGAGCGCTCTCCACCCGGCTCCGCCCCGCTTACCGGTCTGGATGAACGTGTCTTCTTTAACTCCTTGGTTGTCAGCCTTCCACTCAGTTCAGTTTTCTGTCAGATCTGGATGTTTTTGTTTTTTAAATTGTTGTTTTTCCTCTTTTGGTTGTGCGAGGAGGCACAGTGTGTCTACCTACGCCTCCATCTTGGCCAGAAGTCCATCTTGGGATCTTTCCAATCCAGCTTAAAAAGTTAGTAGTGCGCACAGAGCATGCTGCCATAAAAGCAGAGGGATAAGGTGGGTATTCATGAACGTTTGTTGATCAAAGCCATTATTTTCCATCAAATTCAACAAAACCTGGACACCAAACACCTGGACACCATAGAGTTCCAATACTGCTCCCCCAAAATGGTTGGAGATGACACAAGGTTTCCACCCACCTCCCAGCTCTCCCTTCTGGTTCTTCTAACAGGCTAAAAAGTAAAAGGAACAAAGACAATAGCTACTGGCCGACGAAAGAGCCAGCTCTGGTGTTTGGGCCTGGTACTGCGAATTCGGAAGAACCATGGGGCCCACATTTCATGGCACTGTGTTAAATACCCTGGACTCTTCTCCCAAAGCTCTCACGGCTGGCTTCCTACACCCTTTCTTCCCTGCAGGTGAGCTTATCTTCTGGGCTCCCCACGGGCACAGATGCCCCCAGGCCAACCCCCCAGCGTCAGCTCCTGCGGCGGGGGCCGGGGAGGGGGTGGCAGCGGTGCCCTCATGAGGCAGTCTCTTCCTGTCTTCGTAGGTGTTTCTTCAGGCACTCAAGGGCGTCTCGGTCAAGGCAGCTGCCTCTTGCCCTGTCTGGGCTGCTGTGTTCTGAAACAGGCCGGCCAAGAAGCAATATACTTACAAATGTCTCCCGGGGCCCCATGAGCTTGCAGACTGCAAGAAAATACAACAAGATTTGAACAGGCTAGCCAGCCAACGGGGATCCTGGGACTTTTATATTAGGACTCCAGGACTAATCCTGTCAAAACTAACACAGGATAGAACAATATTTAGCCAGGGAAAACTGCTGAAAGATGCTAGTGTGTGGTCCTCTGTTTATTAGAATGGGATCGAAGGGCTGGCTAATAATGATTTCTCGGGTTATTATGCTGGCCCCGGGTTTGGGGAGGAGAGGACGTTTCAGAGAATGTTTACCTTCCATGGAACAATTCCTAAAGCATTCCAAGAAAAATCCCATTACTGCTTTCACACCCCCAGAAGCTAGGCTGCACATTTATGGGGCTCTTTCAGGCACTCATTTTGCAAAAGGCCAAACGAGGTTTCCCATATAACACATTATTTTGATTCTTATAGCTGTGGGGTTGGCAGCTTTTTCTGTATCATCTGCCAAGATCCTGAGTTTTCTCCGTAAAGCCCAAGAGGGAGGCTGACCAGGAGGAGCCATGGCCTGCTCCTGACCCTGGCAATGGCCCCTGCAGATGGAGTCCACTCTGAGCTCTCAGGGCTGGGGCCAGCTCTCCAAACGTGACCTTCGAGACTAGGTAAGTCCGATGGGAATTGTTTCTGACCACTGCATCCTCCGACCTCCTTTTCCACGTTTTCTCTTCTCTGTGTCACGTGCTCTGAATACACACATGTGTGCATGCACTCACACAAGCAAACACACATACCTGCGTACACACATACACGCACAAGCGCATGCACAGTCCCTTGGGGAAATGGCAGAGGCAGACACAAATGCACAGAGCTGAGATGGTAGGAGCAGGGGGTGGACCGGGTTTTCAGGCTGCTGACATTGAGATCTGGATCACGGGACATCAGAACCCCAGTGCCACCCCTGGCCAACTCGATACTGTTGGAGTGGGAACTTAATCTGAGGCCTACTTTCTTTTTCTCTAAAATGAGGATAATACCATCTACTCAAGATTTTTTTTTCAGAATTAAACGAAATGATACATACTAAAATTCTTCATAAATTGAAAACAAAATTGCCATGAAGAGTCATATAGGAACAAAGAAAAAAGAAAATGTGTACCCCTGTGTTCACCTATCAAAATATTCACTTATTTTGAATCAAGGGCAAAAAGTTAATTAAAGCTCTATGACTAAAAATCATGAGTCCATCTGAAGCCACGGTGTTGTCACTGTCACCCGGGTTCATCACCTTCTGGGGAAGACGGGACTAGCCAGGCCTGGGAGGCCCAGGCTGATTGGTCGTCACTGTTTCACTGCACATTAACAGAATTATAAGACTAACAACTTATATTTTTATTTACAATTTTGATATTTTGTTCACCATGGGTTTGTTGCATTAAGTTTCAAATATTGCACTGAAATATTCATCTGAACGACTGAGTTCTTCAGGGCTCTTTAAATTTTGCAGGGGTCGGGGGGTAACTGTCTCCCTTGCTCCCCCAGCTCCAGCCCCAGGAACCTGGAAATGGATGGTACCCATTATTGCCTTCGGTGGGTCCTCTGTGCGTTCCTGGCCTAGCTGCTTTATTTTTCCTCCCCGTGTGCCCAATCTAGAACACAATAAAGCCACTGTAGAGGCTCTAAAAGAAGTCACAAAGCTGGTCCTTCATGTCAAGGACCCTTCAGTCTGGGGACAGTTTGCATTGCCGAGTGACACAAGACAGTGTGGCATATCCCGTTGTTATAAGTTCTGGAGGAATCTGGAATACAAGGAAGACTTTTAGGAGCCACGGCCCCCCTTCAAAGGATTCATCATTGTGAAGCTTAAGTGAAATAAAAATTTGGGTTAGCACACACAAAAAAGGAGAGACATTTCCAACAGAGGAACACTGTGTGGGTCGAGATGATGCGTGTCCCCTTCCTTTCATCTGGCTCATGGGGCAAATCTCAGTTCTGAGTGTTCGAGACACACAGACTCTATGGGAGCCACAGCTCTCTCTCTCTGAAGCAGGGCTCAGATCCTCCTCCCTCCACCACTGCTCCTAAAAACTCATAGCAGCTGACAATGGTTTTTGACCATTTTGGCCATTTCAGCCCCAAACCTTTAAATGGGCCTTAATGACACATTTATCTACAATACCAAATACAGAAAGTCAAGGTTATCAAAAACAAAGGAAGTCTGAGAAACTGTCACAGCGCAAAGGAGCCTAAGGTGTTCTGGATGGTGTACTGGCACAGAATAAGGACATTAGATGAAAACTAAGGAAATATGAATGGAGTACAGACTTTAGTTAATAATGTATCAATATTTGTTCACTAGTACTTTACTAATGTAAGGCGTTAATAACAGTAAACTGTTGGGCACAGGAGGGCTCTAAAACTATTCTGAAGTAAAAGGTTTATGAAAGTGAGGTCTTTATGGTGCAGTAAGATTAGAATCAGGAAGAGAGATAAAGATAAAAATCTGAAGATGTCAAAGGTCAAGGTCACTTGGGCTGCAGGTTCTTTTTGGAATGTTCTCAAACGGGCAGCACTTGAGAGGGCAGTGGTGAGGCGTTGAATTCTGATAAAAAGGTCGGGGGAGGAGCCCGGAGGGCTGTGTTCCTTCAGCCAGTAAAATCTCCCGTTGGTCACCGCAGCCTGGGTGTTCCGTGCTGGCAGTGACTCATACGAACATCTTCCTGGAAGATGCAAAAGACATCAGACGGAATCATGGTCCAGGTGGCTCGGGCTTCCTCTGCCCCCTGGGCCTCATCCTGGATAGCTCTGTGTTCGGGGCCACCCTGGCCAGACATTGCTTGAGAAGCTGGGACTCCAGGCCGGTCCTTGTCTGTCTGGTGGCTCTTCCATGGCAGTCTGGACGCCTGTTAGTCAGTTTATTCCTGTCTCCAGCACCCAATCCCAAAGCAGAAATGCTGGTGCCAAGAGGATGAGAGGAACGAAGGTAACTGTGGTCCAGGGCACAGGGGAGTTCTGCAGACACAGGGTCCCAGCCCCTGCTTCTGGGGCCCCTGCTTCTGGGACCCTTGCATTCAACAGCTCTCGGGAAACTGAGGCCAGTGTGGAGAATGAAACATGGGAGGTCTTCCTAAAAGCACACCTTGTGTGTATGTGCACACATGTGTTTTGCACACACTTGTACACTTGTGCACACACACATCCACTGCTAGGCCCAGTACTGTCAGTTAACAGGGTAAGACAAGCAGGAGAGTCCCGTGAGCCCACAGTCCCCTGGGGGGGCTGCCTTCCTGCTCCTCCCCCCCACAGAGGGTTAGCCCTCCTGGGCTCTACACAGACTTCCAACCCCAGGTCAGATAATGGCTCATCCTCTGCATTCGCCTCCTCATTTTCAAAACCATAGAGAAACTGCAGAGATCTTTCCTTCTGATGTCTTGTGTTTCTGCCACCTGCCTGGGAGAATTCCTGCACTCCACACCAGGCACTGAGACCCCGGGAACAGTCAGAGATGGGAACAGTGTCTGGTGTGGGCACAGAGCCCCACCACCACCCTGGTGACATCACAACAGCAGGACCGAGACCAGCCACCTCAATCAGCAGGAGCCTGGCCAGCGTCCTGTGCATGGTTTGCTGATCTGGGTGCAGACAGCCAGCTGAACTGTCCCCAAAGTGGGCATTTTGGGCACCATGTGGTCAAGACCTACAGAACGGCATTCATTGGTCCCTGGCCTGGCTCTGTCAGGGCCCCACGTCCTCGTTTTGGGGACACAGTCTCAACAACTTGGTGTTGGTGGCTCAGTCTCCCTGTGGTCACCCAGCACGTGCCTCCCACACCCTGCAGGTCTTTCTCCGGCAGGAACCAAAGCTTTCCTTGCTGACTTCCCGGAACATCTGGCCCTTCATTTCTCTAGCCTGTCGGTGAGCATGTCACATATAGAATCGCCACTGCCTTGTTAAACTGCTGTGGACACCTTGAGTTACCACCGCCCCTTAAGGAGCAGGACTCTGTTCTCAAGCACAGTCTACGGTTTAGAAAGAAATGAACGGCAAGCTGTTTGATCTACCTGTTTCTAACTTTTTCCTGTCTCACATTATTGGGTAAAAATTTCGTTAGAGTGTTCAATGCTTTTCTCACTCTATCAGTCCTTCTACATTTATTGCCTAGCATTTTCCTGCAAAGTAGAGCTTTCCTTTATCAACTGAAGCTACTTGGCCAGCATGACGGGCAAAATAAACAAGTACTGTGCTCTAATGACCTTCAGATAAGATGTTGATTCTTTGCTGCAACAAATAGTGCAAGGGGAGGACCTCCCTGCCTGCCTCCCCCCACCCCCCCAGTCATTATGAGTTCATAGATCGTCTCCATTTCAGAGTTAAAGAAATAAAGCCCAGAGCAAGTTTCCTTTTTCAATGTTATGTAGCTAATAAGTGACAGAGTTAGGACATCTTATACCCAGTCTTATACTCAGACCAAGCTCCTATTATACTCTCCTGCTTCCCTATGATCTATGGTTTATCAAAGTTTCCAAACACTCCTTTTGAAAGCACAGATTCTTGCCGCTCACTCGGTTGCTCCTAGATTCAGACATTCAGTTAACGTGGCTCAGTGGTTTCTGCCTGTCCTGGGATTTCACTTGCTCTTAATCATCCTGCTACTCTTCCCTGTTTTCGAGATCGTTCTCACTCAGAGAGACAGCAGAGGCAGCACGGAAACTGAGGGACTCTTGTTTTTAGCTAATGTCACGGTTCTTCCCCAAGCGGTGGCCTGCCCCTTTATCATTCATCTTTTTTCTATAAACGAAGCTATAAACATCACGAATACAGTCCAGAGAGCTCCCAGAACTTCCAGATGAAACACACTTTCTTCCTTTTTCCTGTTATTCTTATCCAAATATTCTCCACTGCAATCCCACCAGCAGTTTTGTGTTTTTTCTAGCCCAACCTCCTTTTCTCTTCTCTATTCTGTTTAATGTTTTTGAAGTAGCTGCATCCTCCCTATTGGGCCCACTTTGTCCTATCTACTTTGTCTTATCTGCAAGCAAGAACCCTGTCCCATTCTGAACATAAGATACACTATCTCCAAAATAAATAAATACTGCATTTTTTGGACTATAAGACACACTTTCCCCTCAAATTTGGGAGGAAAATGGGGGTGCATCTTATAGTCCGAATGTTCTGTTTACATTTCCATTGGTGAAATATTATGTTATTTATGTTATTAAACATTTTACCACAATTTTTGCTTCAAAATTTTTTCCTATTTTCCTCGTCTAAAACCTAGATGTGTCTTACAGTTTGAAAAATACGGTAACTAATTAATTTACGTATTCATTGGTTAAATGAACTTTTTCTTTTTTTAAAAGATTTTATTTATTTACTTTCAGAGAGAGGAGAAGGGAGGGAGAAAGAACAATGTATGGTTGCCTCTCACATGGCCCTCACTGGGACCTGGCCTGCAACCCAGCCATGTGCCCCGACTGGAAATCGAACCGGGACCCTTTGGTTCCCAGCCTGCGCTCAGTCCACTGAGCTACACCAGCCGGGCTAAATGAACTTTTATGAACTGACATAACCCTATCATTTAGAACACTGGTATTAAATAAGAGCCAACAATTTTGTCTTCATTTATCACGTGTTAGGGAGGGCATTAAGTCCTTTACTTGTAGGATCGCCTTTCATCCTTGCAACAACCGTCTAAGGTGGATGTTTTATCATCTTCATTTCACAGATGAGGAAACCAGGGTTCAGAAGGCTAAAAAGTGACCTGTGGCAGTAAGTGGCAAAACCAGCATTCAAAGCCAGACCTGTGACTTAGGAGCCCATACCCTCCACCACTCTCTGTGACACTCGGAACCCCTTTGCTACTTGGAATACGTCAGCCAGTGAAGGGGTGGCTTTGACTTCAGGTCGCTCATGTGCATTACTGTCACATGAATTCTGGGAAGCAGACTCCCACTGTCAGGTATGATTGAGAACCCCGGGGCAGATCAATGTTCCTGCCAAAAATAACTTTAAAAGCTGCATACAATTTTTAAAAATAATTTCCCATGCATCAGATAGCCACTGAAGCAAAGAGGAAGAGAGGGTCCGGATTCCAAGGACAAAAGAACCACGAGGAAGTGGGCTGACTTCGTGTTGCTATGTTAGCTCCCAGGGCATTGGCCGAGACTGAGAATCAGGGCCTACTAGGCTGGAGGTCGTTCTGGAGGACAGAGGCTCAGCAGAGCGTGGGGACTTGCTGTGCACACTTGAAGGACCCATTATTTCGATGAGAATGAAGGGACAAGGAAGGGACACTACTTTGCTCCTTCAAGAAATTTTCCTCGAGAAATTTCTCACAATCTGAAGTTGGGCAGAACAGCAGGTTAAAAGTGAGCAGACGTCCAGGAAGATGGCCTGGATGTCCACTGAGCTCTTATTTCCACTAAAAGCTTGGGCAGTTCTTAGAACACAAACCTTGAAGACATCAAAAGGCGGAGAAAGGAAAATAGGCTAGGGGCCTCAGGGGCTGGCAAATGACAGGGCGCTGGATTCTCTAGGTGTGTTTACTCACCTTACAAACCCATCACTGGGGCTGAAGAAGCCAGTGCGCTGGAAGCTGCCATGGGTACAGGCCCAAAGAAGGGTCAACAGAAGCTTGTTCCTTTTGGCCAAAGGGCCAGGCAAGGGCAGCCTAGCAAGACAGAAGAC